>WNGS01078432.1:0-15940 GCA_020271785.1 Procambarus virginalis | reverse complement strand
GAGTTTTCAGTTATATATATATATATATATATATATATATATATATATATATATATATTATATATATATATATATATTATGCTGACACATGTAGCCTACAGCTATCAAACGTTATTGGGAACACTAAGGAGATCTCACACTCCTAAATCACATGGGTGAGTGATTTATCGATCACGCATGCCGAATAAACACTCCCAAGTTTTACGTTACTCGACAGAGCGAGGGCTGTCACTCCCGACAGCCTCGTCACTCACCAAATTCTACCGAAATTACGTTAATACTGCAACCACAATATATATAGGAAATACATATATACATATATACAAGAAATTAAAACCACACTGTGGCACACTCCACAATAATCATTGCCAGGAATCACTGACGTTACCACATACCTGAGCGCTCAGTGTTGAAATTCCACACCTGCAAGACTACACATGAAATGATATCACTCCATCCCACGGACGATCAAGAATGAATAATTACCACAATGGAATAATATAATTATTACATGGACATCCTCTCAGTCCTTGGCTAATCTATATATATACTCTGTTCCCGTGTGTACCCACACACACACACACACTCTGTACGTCTGTGCTCACAAGACGTAGGTCCCTCAGGACTGACAGGATGACAAGGGTGATTATCTCCTCGTCCACACTTCACTCCACCTTACAGGTGCTACATGACAATGCGACGGAAAACTTGACCTCGAATTCAAGCTTTAGAGACTACTAATCACCAGAAATACACACATAGGTACTTACATTCATACTGCCGGCTTACACACACCATTCCCATACATCAGGCACCCCGCTATGGGTGGCTGGCTCAGTGGTGGTAGGCTGGCTGGTTGGTACCTCCGCGGTATCGTTCGTACAATTGGCGCGCACCGAACCCTCCCACAACACGGCTTGTTTCGTACCCTCGACCCACCGGTGAAGTGAAGCGTTCGTACCCAGGTGACGCGCACAACGATTGCGTCTTAAACAAACATGGGAAATCTGCCTTAAAGCACTAACACTTATTTCCCCGTTCCCATCGACTGCTACAGAGCACTAGCAAGTCTAATCATCACTGGTATGGGATCTACGAGTCTGTTACTGCTCGTATGCACATTACCCCACGATTCCAGATAAGATTTTCTCTATTCACTCGCTGTTCACAATGTCCATTCCCCTCCAAGCGACGACTACGGCCGGATTCTGTGACGACCGCTGTAGTAGATGAAGCAGGAGTTGAAACAGCTGAGTTGTTGAACCACCACGACGCACTATACTCAATTTGGCCGAATTGAGCATAGGAGCGTCTTGACAGGGTGATGGTTCTGTCCAGAATAACGCCTACACCGACGATTCCCGCGTATTCCTCGAAATAACCAATGAGAGGAAGGCATACTGGGGCCTACCCCTCTCCTCCAATCAGCGACGGTGTTGCATAGCCCCTAGGGCAACTCCAAGATGGCCGACCAACATGGCGGCTCAAGATGTTTACTAAGATGGCGTCTGTTTCCATGGCGACGACGCAAATGGCTAGCGTGCGCGGGAGGCCCACAGCTACCCACGCCAGGCCTAACTGTTTTCCCGCGCAAACTAGAGTCTCGCCCTAGCTATACAATGAGAGATGCTATTGGCTCTATCTCTGTCCACAGACATGCTACCACGGCCACGGTAACATTTCTGGACTGCTGGTGACTGGGGCTCTCCCGTGAGCCCAAACACTAGATGTTTCGGTTGCTGGTTACCAAAGTTAAGTCCCCACAGTGACCTTCTTTTCCATTCCTATGGAAAAGAAGGTCACCACTTCTATGGTTCTATGGTTCTCCATTTCCATTCTGAATTAAAGATGTCCCCTGATTCTCAGTAAGTAAACTGAAGAGTTGTTATAAATTGTCCCAAGTAATAATTTCCAAGATTCCTACGTCCTTCGAGAATAATTATTGATTTCTTTCCTTCCCTGGGGTATCAGTAATGCAGTCACATTAGTTACAGGGGGTGGTAGCAGTGGTAGGGGGAAGTGTAAATTTTAATTATCATTAAGGAGAGCAACAGAATGGGTATCTCCTTAAGAATTTCAGTTGATGTAGCGGCAATACATTTGTGGGTCAAGGTGGACTTTGTATGCTGTGTTAAACTGGGGTATAGGTCAGGTAGTAATCTGATGTTACATCACAATCGGGGAAGAAAGGGGAAGAGGATAAGGGAAAGAAAGAGGAGCTCAACCAACTCACAGGAACACGCAAAAGTCGACTCTGGACACTGAAAGCAATGACCTAGAATGGACATGGAGCCTCTACTGCTGTCCTTAAAATGGTGTACGCAGCCTATGCGCTCCATCATAGACTATGCCGCACCAGTTTTTGCACTTATTCCCAAAGCAATATGAAAAAACTTGAAAGCATACAAAATGAAGCCATGACAATCATTCTTGAAGTCCCAAGAACTGCCAAAACATCAAATCTACGAGAGGAGTTGTCCCTCCCCAGTGGTAAAAGCCGAATTCAGGAACTGCATTCTAATCTTGCAATTAAGATTCTGTGCTACTTTCAGGGGGAAACAGGAGAAGCAAAAAATGGCATCACAGATCGGTCTGATACCTCGAAGAACTTTACCGGCTTGAGCAAGCCCGTGACCTCATGCCTGTAGAGTGATTACCTCCCTGGGTAGATGACCCATGCAGGATCATCATCAATGAAATGGCAACGAAAAAGTCCAACATGATAGCTCAAGAAATGAGGCAAAAGTATCTCGAGGAAATCTATAAAGAAGCCGGAAATGAGTTAAATCAAATCTACACTGATGGGGTTATCTAACCTTGTCAATGGCAGGGCTGGTGCAGCACACACTATAATTAGGAATAATCCCTTACAACGCGGAAATGAAGGAAAAGCCCGTATTGAGAACTATGCCTTTTCAATACAAGCAGAGCTAACTGCCAGTGATATGGTGATAAGATTCCTTGAACAAAGCACAGTGCAGTGATCTCCACTAATTCTAAAGCAGCGCTACAAATCCTTATTAAAAATCGGGCAGAAAATCTTGCGATGGTCGCTGAGATCAAGAGAGTGGTGAGAGTACTGTTCTGACCCGAGGGGGGTTGGGATTAATGGAACTTAAACTTCCAAAGAGAACTCTGATTGCTGCACCAGACTGTTACTTGCGTACAGGTGGACAACGTCCCCCAACCACTCTCTGCCAGAACAAACAACCGACCTTGGCAGCAACACTCCCGCTACCGTCAGTCGAACAGCAATGAACTCTGGAGTGCTTGAAGTTTTCTCATGAGATCACCCTGTATGCCTCTTGATCTTGGAGAGGAGTTCAGCATCACATACCTAGGGGTACGGCTCCAACATTGGCCTCGTTGTCCGGTGTACACACCCTACTTGAGCCGCTATGACTCCCCCACTCTTTCCTTGTTTAGAATGACCTCCTTAATTCCCCTTTTACGGATTAGTATTCTTTGCCACCTTGTCTGCAGCTGTGATCCTTTCTCACTCTCCTGCTTTCTGGGAAGATTCACCAGGACAAGGGCAAAAACCAGTCAACAATACACATTTAATAAACAAAATAACATATAGTGTACTCTACATAAAAATAAATGAAAATATTAACATACAATACTCTAAGCTGCTACGACCCAGTAACAATTTGATATCCTATCCTGGCGTCACCAACCGTTCATATCAAGTGGCTACTCAACTCTTGGCTTACCACTTACTATTCCCTCACTAAGTGGGGATTGCAATGTCGTCAAAACACTATTGTAAAATCAGCTCTAAAAGTTTATAAAACTCAGTCTTGGCTGAAACACCAGAAACATCTGCATAAATATTCCCCCAAACAAAAAGAAATCAATCTCTCGTCTTACATGCCAATAAGCATTCAAGCACTCCTCTTATACACTATGTGTGATCGCAATGAACCTCTGATCTGCTCCTAGAGGCTCACTACCATGTATATCTTTAAATTCTCCAAAATAGTCAACAAGGCTCTTCTGCAGTCCTCCCAGACTGCTACACAATGAAGATTTCATCAAACACCATTGATGCTTCACCACTGATCTCACAGAAACACGTGAAACTCCTCTTCACTGCTTCTCCACACTGCATGAGGTCAGCCACTCACTATGGAGCTCTGCTCTCCCACAGAGTTCAACCATTCACTTCATAGCCTCGAAGTTTCCTCCATTAACTTCTTTCCTGGCCTCGAATTTCTTCCATCAACTCCTCCCACAAGCAAACCTGCAATTTCCCTTGCCATCCCAATAAAAATGTTTCCCTACTAAAACTTAATTAAACGTATTCACAGAAAATAAAACTCCACGATCCGAAATCTCTTTAAACTCTAAAATGTCGCCCAACGGACCTCCCCCATCTAGGCGTGCCCATTTGGGACGTTGCTGGCAGCCGGCCCGGGTCACTGGCCTCCGGAGAGGATGGATGTATATCTCTGCCCTCCAGGATGTTCCTCTCTCTCTAATCTGTTATTTCAGCTCACTGCCTTAATGAAACATATATACTATATTCATAAACACTTGCCATGATCTCTGGGCAAACGATCAGACACAGGCAACCACAGGCAAGTTTTATATTAACTTACTCCAGAATTTATCTTTCGAGGGCGCTCATGTCCCGATCCTCACAATAGCTCCTACAGGTCGCCCAAAAAATCGCTATAGAACTGCCTCACAGGCTTCTTCTAGTCTTGACTTGAGCCTTTAAGTCGTCCTCAGGCTTCACACATAAACGCCTGCTTGATTGCCTCCTCTTGAAGGGGCACACAACTAGGGGTTCCTCATTTTCTGCCAGAAGCTCAAACACAGTACAACCCACTCTCACGATCTCTGCGATCTCTGTTGCTCAAGTGAAGGTCAAGACGTCGCTGCGATCCTCACATCATGTTAGTGTAATAACGACGTCTCCCTCCATGTCAATTATTTACATGTTCATCATCTGCTCCTAGTCTAAAATAAGTCACCTACATTTATTGTATATATATATATATATATATATATATATATATATATATATATATATATATATATATATATATATATATATATATATATATATATATATATATATATATATATATATATATATATATATATATATATATATATATATAATTTATAAATATATAAAAATTTATATATAAATATATATAAATTTATAATCTCTTTCAAGAGAGATTTAGCCTGCTCTTACCTATAGTAGTCACGTCCCATGCTACATTCAAGAAACGATCAGCAGTAGCAAAACGTTTGTCAAGGCAGCACACACACCTGCATACCCCCCACTCCTGCCCCCCCCCCACTCCTCACCGCCGGCTCGTCGCCTGCACTACAATTAGCCAACTACCAATGTCGGCCTGCCTGCATTCTGATTGGCTGATCGAGACGACACCACTCCAGCTCCGCACCACTCATGGACCTCGTACAGTCAACGTCGGGGCCGGCCAGCAGTTTCCTCCTCAGAATATCTTGTGCTCTGGGCTGTGAACATCTAATTGATATATCTCATGTATCAAGTAGCAGTTCTTAGCTTGCGCTTATATTCCCAGCACCATTTATATTACTTGTATTATATTTTTGTACTATTGTTAACGTAAAACCATTACTTATTCATTTTTATGTTAGTTTTTTCACTTGTTATATTTGCACTTTGCCAAGCCAAGGAATTGTCTTTATTTAAATTTGTTTTCTAGAGTAATTAAATTTCATTGTTTATTCTATGTGTTTTGTGTGTCTTCCCTTACCTTACCACAGACAATCAGGCAAGCAGTCTATTTTTTTGTGTGTGTATGTGACCAGGCATTGACATCTGCCATTGGAAGACTGCCGAACACCATACTCCAACACTTTACCGTCACAATATATATATATATATATATATATATATATATATATATATATATATATATATATATATATATATATATATATATATATATAGTATATTTTGGTAGCAGTCTTTCCTGTAAACAAATATTATTAAATATGACCGAAAAAGTAGGATTAATGATTATAACACGAATTTTCTCAATATTTCTTATGTTTCTTTTCACTGTTGATGGTAATTGAAAAATCAATTCTACAAAATTCATTTTTATTTCTAGTCTGATGTGACACTTGAACACGTTTCGCAATAACTTATTACATTTTCAAAGACTTTTAGTTTAAAGACACACAACTATAACCTGCAAACACTAAACAGATTTCTTACTACGCTATGATTTAAACAGCTTTCATTTTATACCCGCATTTTGGGTATGTTGTAACATATCACCTCACCCAAAATGCGGGTATAAAATGAAAGCTGTTTAAATCATAGCGTGGTAAGAAATCTGTTTAGTGTTTGCAGGTTATAGTTGTGTGTGTGTGTGTAAACTAAAAGTCATTGAAAATGTAATAAGTTATTACGAAACGTGTTCAAGTCGCGTCAGACTAGAAATAAAAATGAATTTTGGAGAATTGATTTTTCAATTACCATCAACAGTGAAAAGAAACATCAGAAGTATTGAGAAAATTCGTGTTAGAATTATTAAAATTACTTTTTCGGTCATATTATATATATATATATATATATATATATATATATATATATATATATATATATATATATATATATATATATATATATATATATAGTGTCTTCTTATGGCAGCGTCTTCTTATAGCAAGCGGTCTTCTTATAGCAGCGTTTATTTCTGCGTTGCTATATCCGTTGTTCACCAATACCTGAGTTACTCTTTCAAACTCTCTGCTCACGTTGCTCTATTCAGAGCAGTGGGTAAGCGCTCGACGAATATAAGCATTGAGAACAGCATTGTTCTCAGTGCTTATATTCGTCGAGCGCTTACCCACTGCTCTGAATGGAGCAACGTGAGTAGAGAGTTTGAAAGAGTAACTCAGGTATTATTGAACAACGGATATAGCAACGCAGAAATATAAGCATTGAGAACAGCATTGTTCTCAATGCTTATATTCGTCGAGCGCTTACCCACTGCTCTGAATGGAGCAACGTGAGTAGAGAGTTTGAAAGAGTAACTCAGGTATTATTGAACAACGGATATAGCAACGCAGAAATAAACACTGCTATAAGGAGACACTTGGACCGCTGGTATAATCCAGAACCAATACCTGAGTTACTCTTTCAAACTCTCTACTCACGTTGCTCCATTCAGAGCAGTGGGTAAGCGCTCGACGAATATAAGCATTGAGAACAGCATTGTTCTCAATGCTTATATTCGTCGAGCGCTTACCCACTGCTCTGAATGGAGCAACGTGAGTAGAGAGTTTGAAAGAGTAACTCAGGTATTATTGAACAACGGATATAGCAACGCAGAAATAAACACTGCTATAAGGAGACACTTGGACCGCTGGTATAATCCAGAACCTAGAACAGAAACCACAATACCTCCAATAAAATTATATTACAAATCAACCATGCACAGTGAACATATAAAAGAGGAAAGAATAATGAAAGAAATAATCCGTAAAGGAGTAAAAAGCACTACTCCTAACCAAAACATAAACCTGATAATATTCTATAAAACCAAGAAGACTTCCGAACTCCTTATCAAAAACAGCCCGAAGCCGACAGAGAACCCTCTACAGCAGTCAAGCGTTGTATACATGTACACTTGCCCCCCACGAAGGATGTAACCTTCAATCTACGTACATAGGTATGACGTCGACCAAGCTGACGAGGCGTTTGACATGCCATCTTCAATCCGGTGCCCCTAGGAATCACATGAGACAAGCCCATGACATCACCCTTAGAAGAGAAATGTTGAACAAAAATACATGCATAATAGACAAAACCCAAGATGCAAGAAGATTACAAATTCTTGAAGCAATCCACATAAGAATAGAACAACCTACCATGAACACCCAAATCACGGAACTATTTACTCTACCCACAATGAGAGTAAGGACAAGGCCAGAACATAACGATGCCAACACAAAAGACAATGTTCAACACAACAGGCCAATTACACTGGATTAATCTTTGTATGTAGATACCAGCTGCCTCGTATGGGCCAATAGGCCTTCTGCGGTTACCTCTATTCTTATGTTCATATGTTTGACCCCACTTTTATCCCCTATGTATCCCCTTATGTTTTCACCTTTATTTTCTTTTATATATATATATATATATATATATATATATATATATATATATATATATATATATATGTCGTACCTAGTAGCCAGAACGCACTTGTCAGCCTACTATGCAAGGCCCGATTTGCCTAATAGGCCAAGTTTTCATGAATTAATTGTTTTTCGACAACCTAACCTACCTAACCTAACCTAACCTAACCTAACATTTTCGGCTACCTAACCTAACCTAACCTATAAAGATAGGTTAGGTTAGGTTAGGTAGGGTTGGTTAGGTTCGGTCATATATCTACGTTAATTTTATCTCCAATGAAAAAAAATTGACCTCATACATAATGAAATGGGGAGCTTAATCATGTCATAAGAAAAAAAATAGAGAAAATATATTAATTCAGAAAAACTTTGCTTATTAGGCAAATCGGGCATTGCATAGTAGGCCAAAAAGTGAGTTCTGGCTACTAGGTACGACATATATATATATATATATATATATATATATATATATATATATATATATATATATATATATATATATATATATATTAAGATAAATAGGAAAACCAAGGATATACTGAACATCTTGTTTCAGATTCTTTACTTTAAAATTCATAACGTTTCGAATACTTCTTGTATTCATCATCAGATCTAAAAGAAAATAGAAATCACAATCAAATAAGAGGCAAAACAAAGAACTCATACTGAATATAACTGCCTATCAAAGAAAGGAAATTATTAAAAAACAAAACACTTAAGCTTACTTAAAGTGATCAATACAAATAAAACTTATTAATTGTCAAAAAGCTAATTCAAAAACATTCAATTACAACAAGAATTTTATAACTACTACAACAAACCATACTATTAAACTTACGTGAAGTGATCAACTGGAATGAGACTTGATAGCTACAACATATATACTAAACACTATAACAAATATTCATATCATGACTACAAATCTACAAAAAATGTATATAAAAATACAAACAGAGTAAGCGACAAATATAAAATACTACTCAGAATCGTATAAAAACTCAAATATTAAATAAAACTAAATAACAAAAAATGTATATGTATCCTAAATAAAAAGATTATAATAGTGTACAATGTCAAGCCCGAAATAAGTAAGAAAAGGCAAAAACATGGTAGACTAAAGCAAAATTATAATAAAATTAAACTACCAGAATGAACTATAAAGCAAATTACAGGGCCTACTGTGCACTACACAGTGTACAATTGAACAGCCGAAAGGTTGCTATTTAATAAAGGCCGCAGCTCCTTTATATATAAGGATTCCATTATTCTCAAATCTGACTGGCCATTTATACAAGTGTCCAAAATTTTAAAATCAGATTCCAGCAGAGAATGATTAAACTCATAACAATGGTTTCTAATCTCCGAAAATGCTGGTTTAGACAATGGTAATCCAGTCCTAAAAGAAACTCCCCGGTGCTCAAGTATCCTAATCTTAAAGTTCCGAATGGAACTCCCGATATATCCAGCATTACAGCTGGAACAATTATACATATATACGACACTAGAGCACAGGGGGGTAGGCACTTTATCTTTAAATTTAAAATAAGAGCCTATGGTATTAGTGTTGACAAAGATAAATCTAAAGTCTACTTGAGGATAACAATGCTGCAACATTTTCCTCAGACGACTCCTTACAGAAAAACTAATCGTGCCATAGAATGGTAATTTAATATATTTAATATCCCTTTCTACTGTAGCAATCCTACACGATGGGTGAAACTTCTTATTTACGAAATTCCTTATAAAAGTATAAATCATATGTAAAGGATAACCATTGTTTGAAAAAAATTTCACAAGAAAATTAACTTCTTGATCAAAGTTATTCCAATTAGAACATAAAACAAAGGCCCTATTCAGTAAAGTATTAATTGCATTTTTCTTAAAAATATCAGGAACAAAAGAATTAAAATTTAAACCTAACCCAGTAAAAGTTGGTTTTCTAAACACATTAGTGTTGAACCCATTAAGGTTGTTCACTTTGACATCAAGAAACGATAATGAATTATCCACTTCACGCTCCGCAGTGAAACGTATATTACTATGTTGTGCATTAAGATATTCTCTAAATTTCTCAATATGACATTGGTCCCTAAATAACAAAAATGTGTCATCTACATATCTCCTGTACAAGACTGGTTTAAAGGCCAAAGGACATTTATCAAGCCAATTTGTTTCATGAAAACTCAAAAACGCATTAGCGAGTGCAGGACCTAAGGGAGACCCCATTGCTACTCCATCGATTTGTTTATAGTATTTATTATTAAACATAAAGACAGAGTCTTTAACCGCTAATTCTAACAACCGTCTGAATATTTTACTACAAAACCCAGATACTAAATTAGTGTCAGCAAATAGCTGATTTATACAAATATCAATGGTTTCCAACAGAGGAATATTAGTAAAAAGTGATTCAACATCGAAACTGGCCATTATAGTTGGGAACTCAAAATTTAAAGAGGAAAGTTCCTTTACAAAATCCTGAGAATTTCTCACAGTAAATTCATTATGCGTTAATGGTTCTAATAATGGAACCAGAAACTTTGCCAGTTTATAATTAAAAGTGCCAATCGCTGATAAAATAGGACGAATCGGTATACCCGTTTTATGAACTTTAGGTAACCCATATAAGATGCCTGGCTTAGAGCCAGTTGCAAGCAATTTTGTATAATCAAAAAGACAGTCTTTCAGACCTCTTAAAACTCTATTTAGTTTATCCTCACATTTTAAAATATACGAAAAGGGGTCTATATCAATGCACTTAAATTTAGAGGGGTCTTCTAACAACCTTTCCACCTTATTTACATAGTCTAACTTGTCTAAAACCACTATACCCCTACCTTTATCTGGTCTAGTGATACAAATGCTCCTATCCTTCTTTAAGCTAATAATACAATCCAATTTTCTTTTGTCGAATGGGGGGAATGTAGATTTATATTTACCAAAATCATTAAATACTTCATGTGCTAAGGAAGAAACAGTACTGATGATACTGGTCCAACTATAATTTGTACCAGTCCTTAGGGTACAAGTTTTCAATGTATTACATAACCGCTCAAACCTAAAAAATGATTAGAATTTAGGTTTTTTACACGTCAACCCGAAGTCTAACCCCAGAGAAAGAAGTTCTTTCTCGACGGGAGACAAAATTCTCTTTGAAAAATTAAAACCACCTTATCAGGGTCCACTGAGTTAAATGAAGGTATACCTAAGTTTCTCAATTTCTTCCCATGAATAAGTATATCCTTGGTTTTTCCATTATCTTAAATTAAGATTCCCGAAGGGAACCTCGATCATAAATATATATATAATATATATATCTATATATATAATATTATATAGTATATAATATATATATATATATATACATATATATATATATATATATATATATATATATATATATATATATATAATATATAATATATATATATATATATTATATATATTATATATAATATAATATATATATATATATATATCTTTTCTCTGACATCTCAATTAGGTCTCGTATGTGGAATAACTCTCAGATAGGTAACTCGTTCTTCAGGCTACCTGGGGTCATAATAGTACTAACCAATCAAGGAAGAGTCGTCAAATTTTCTGTGGATCCCCTCCCATATTGGAATCTGTGGAAATGAACGAGCAGATGTGCTGGCTGCTGAAGGCGCTGAAGGAGACCATATTGAATACTTCATACCCAAGACTCCGCTACAAATTAGAGGTATCATCAGGCAGTATCACCGTGACAAGGTTACTGAGGAAAGGAGGACAGAAGAACAAATCTGTGAATCTATACGCTGGTATAACATGGGTTGCAGCTGACAATCCAATCATTAAAGACTAAGAGGAGGTGGCCGCGGGAGAGAATCAGTTATAGCAAGAATCCTTCTTGGATACAAATATCCTTGGAGATTCGGAATGGAAACAACAGTTGAACAGAGGAGTTGCAGAATCTGCTGTGAGGTGAAAGACACCACATTGTCCACTACCTGAGAGATTGTGGATATATGTAGTCATTAGAAATATGTGAAGAATAATAAACCCCACTATGTTTGAGTTATGAAAACACTATATGTTTAATATAGACACTGTTTTTAAAAGATTCCCCCATTTTGCACCCGCAAGATAAAGTACGATTTTAAGGGTTGACGAATGTCAATTTTTTGTTTGAGAAGCTGTTCACTTGAGACAGTTAAGCAAGTCCCAGCTGTGTCTGAGTACAAGTGACAGGATGAACAACTCAGCTGGTTTCTTCCTATCGGGGAGTGTTGTACATGTTATGGCGATATGGCCACTCACAGGATGAATGACTCTGCCCATAAACTCGCCCCTTGGGGCAAAATTTTAATTTAAGATCGGGATTTCAGGATTCGGGGCTTGGGTTCGAATCTCTGACAGGACAAACATGTTGCGTGTATTTCCTATCACCAAATGGACCTGTTCACCGAGCAGTAAATTTGTTCCCAGAGTTAATGAGCTTGTCGTAGGGTTGCATCCTGGGTGGTGGAATCAGTAATTCGACATTAAGGGGGACCTCAATTTAAGCCTAACATGTATATATTATTTAGCTGGCTGTCACCTGACACAATAAATTATTAATAATTTTTAAATTATTAATTTTCACTAACATTCCATGTAAATTTTGTATATTATGTGTGACCAACAATTGTATGTGAGACGGAATATTAGGGGAACTTATGGCAAGCAATTAACCTTCGCTCTTAATACATCAACACGTCACTACTTCATGGGTTAGAAAGCTTGTTAATAATAACAAACAAAAAATCAACAATAATTAACATCATTCTTAATTAAACTATTATTACCATCTTAATGTGCTCAATTCATTTAAATAATTTAATTCCCCTTCAATATTTTTAAAGTTTATGAATTTTGTTTACCTTCTTGGAAGAATAAGGGTTTTTTAATTCTCTCCTTGAATGTTTGTACGTCAGTGACAGAACAGGAGCAGCGCCACAGAAAGTGGTGTGCAGTGACGCCAGTGCTTCAGGGGTAACTGTCGGAGACTGGTTCAAGAAGTTAGCACAGGTGGAACCAAGTGAAGAGTTCCCACCTGAGGGTTGAAAAAAAATTGTATTTTGTAAAAAAAAATCAGATTTAAAATAATTACACAATACCAGATGACCGCAATGTCTCAGTCAATATAATATGAGCTGCCTACATTGTATTAGTTTAGGTGTACTTTTTGTTTCTTATAAATTACTACAAAATTTCAAACTATGTCTTAAATATTTAGTTAGCCTTTAGGCTGACCTGAAGTCAGTGTTAGTGGCTAATGGATGGATGGATAGATAAAGGGACAAGTAGAGATAGCGAGGTCCGGTCAACGCCGGTACCCGTTCTCCTAGTATAAATAAAAAAGCAAATATCTGTGCAAGGTTGAAGGCCAGACGCCTTCAGGAGCTAGGCTCAATAGCCTTGCAGGGTGGAGGCCAAACGCTCAGCACTAGGCTCAATAGTCTTGCAGAGTGGAGGCCTAAACGCTCAGAGGCATCCCTGAGGCTCCCATAAGTAGGTCTATGCACAAGTTATGGACAGGCTAAACGCTCGGGCCTAGGCTCAATAGTCTTGCAGAGTGGAGCTAAACGCTCGGACCTAGGCTCAAAAGTCTTGCAGGGTGGAGGCCAAACGCTCGACCTAGGCTCAATAGCCTGGCAGGGTGGAGGCCAAACGCTCAGAACTAGGCTCAATAGTCTTGCAGGGTGGAGGCTAAACGCTCGGACCTAGGCTCAATAGCCTTGCAGGGTGGACTTCGCTGAAGAAAACCGTTCTATTAAGAACTATATCTTTAAGAAGCAGCCAGACATCAGTGTATCAAGATCCAGGCGTGTAGTACTCTCCTCATGACTCAGTTGATCAAGTCCTAATGTTCAAGATTTCGCAGTTAGCAGCCACCACACACTAATTCCCATCTACACACTGTTCAATATTATCCACTTCTTGCATCATACTTGAGAATAACATTACTTTTCTCATTACACACTCTTCATTACATCCACTTCTCACATCACAGACTGTTCAATACCACCCACATTCTATCACATTACACACTGTCAATAAGCCACGTCTCACACTACATACTGTGTATAACGCCCACTTCTCACATCACTCACTACTCAATAATATCAACTTCTCACATCACTGGTCAAGACAGATTGTTATTCCTAAGCGTTAATATCAAAGGAACAGTAAAGAAGTAAATTTTTGATTAACAGGGGCGACAACCATTCCCACGTATAGTACTGGTAGTCAAACCAGTACTGTAATATATATATATATATATATATATGATATATTATATATATATATATATATATTATATATAATTACTAAGAATATATATATATATATATTATATATATATATATATTATTATATATATATTATTATATATATATATATATATACAAATATCACTAAGAACTCTTTCATTGGTGCGGTGGTCACGGTACGTTTAGAGTTGATCCTGGACGGCATGGGTTCGATCCTGGCCGGTCAAAGAGGTTCTTAGTGATATATGTGATATATGCTTCGCGCGTTCATGCAGCTTTCTCACACACATATATATATATATATAGATATATTAGTATATTTGGTAGCAGTCTTTCTGTAGACCTATATTATAAATATGACCGAAAAAAGAAAGATTACAATGCTAACACGACTTTTCGCGATTTTCCTTATGTTTCTTTTTACTGGCTATGGTAAATGACAAATTAATTCTTCAAAATTCATTTTATTTCTAGTCTGACACGACACTTGAGCGCTGCGTTTCCGTAAAACTTATTACATTTTCAAGACTTTAGTTTATCCACACAACTTATGACTGAAACAGCATTGGCTCTTATAACTGCAATTGGGTGAGGTGAGTAATACAATCGCTGAGGTGATGATGATGACAGTCTCCGTGGTGTAATGGTAAGACACTCGCCTGGCGTTCTGCGAGCGCTATGTCATGGGTTTCGTATCCTGGCCGGGGAGGATTTACTGGGCGCAAATCATTAACTATAGCCTCTGTTTTACGCAACAGTAAAATGTGTACTTGGATGAAAAAACATCTTCGCGGCGGGGTATCGTATTCCAGGGACCTGCCCGAAACGCTACCGGTACTAGTGGCTGGCTACAAGAATGTAACACTCTTGTACTATATAATCTCAAAGAAAAAAATTCCAAACAATAGTGGTGTGAAATGGGTTAGAATTTGCAGAAAGTTGGGTACAAAGTTGAACTGCAGAAGGCCTATTGGCCAATATTTCTTGAGGTTTCTATAGTGGAGCGAGGAGTCTGAAGTGGGTAGAATATAGTGTGCGTTAATTGGCTGTTGATTGCTGGTATGTTGACTTCTTGATGGTAGTGCCTCGCCGCCTGCTGTCGCCTGTATCTATCAATGATTTCTGTGTGGTTTGCTAAGATTTTCTCTGGTGATGGTTTGGTTGCTGGGAAGAGAATATATGTTCCTTAATGGAGCCCTGTTGCTTATGCATCGTTAAACGCCTGGAAGGAGATGTTGTTGTCTTGCCTATATACTGAGTTTTTTTAGGCTTACAGTCCCCAAGAGGGCATTTGAAGAGCATAGACGACGTTTGTCTCGTTTTAGAGCGTTTCTGCTCCGTGTCTGGAGAGAGTTTCTGATGAGTAGGCTGGCCGTTTTATGGTTTTATAGTAAATCGTTAATGGTATCTTCTGATTTTTGTCTGTATGGATACATTTCTATTATCAATAATCTTTCAGGACCCTTTCCTCCGTTTTATGAGCT
>WNGS01078428.1:0-10225 GCA_020271785.1 Procambarus virginalis | reverse complement strand
GGATAAGATTAAACCTGAGTCTAAATTACCTAACATTGACATCTCAGTCAAACCCCAATTGACTTTGAATAAATCCAATAAATCTAAGCCTAGACTACTCCATCCACTGGAAAGGGAGTAGTAGTGTAGGTACTTATACTGTATCTCCCTCTGACACTGCAACTGATGTTCTACTAAAGGCAAATTCAGTCAGAGAGAGAAGGTGCTTGTTCTGCGATCAAGAACATCTCACCTACAAATGTACGGTTTATCCTAACTTTAACACCAGGATTAAACAACTTCAAGAATTACACAGATGCACCAAGTGCATGGGTTCTCATGAACCCAGTAAATGTGTTGTGCAGCTACGTTTATGCAGTAGATGCCACAAAGGTGTACATCATTATGCCTTATGTAGAACAATTTCTACCCAATCTGTGACACCTGGGAAGAATTCTATGGATTCTACCACGGTACAATATTGCAAAGTACATCAGGAAATAAGTGTACTTGCTACTGAGGCAGGCAATAATACCACTCTGCCTACAGCTCAACTTAAACTAATAGACAAGAAATCTAGAGTCAACACTAGAGGTCTCTTTGATCAGGGATCACAGAAAACCTTTATCACGCAACAATTAGTGGAGCAGTAAAATTAAAACCTGCCAAAGTGTGAGACTGAACATTTCTGGGTTCTTGACTAATAGTGGACCTCGTGAATACCAAGTAGTCAAGGTATTAGTGAGACTTGGATCTTCTACTAGTCCAATACAAGCGGTAGTAGTTGATAAACTGCCTTCAGACCTGCAGGTCACAGGACTAGCTCGCACTGCGAGATATCTTAAACGAAACCGCATGAGGCTAGCAGATTACAAAATAAATTCTGACTGCCTCACAGATGTTGGTATACTTATAGGCGCTGACCATTATTATAAATTTATAACTGGATGCACCAGACAACACGGAATGAATTTGTTGTCATCTGCTGGAGGCAAGTTGCTTACTGGACCGGTGCTTTTCCAACAAAGGGCAGCGTCAACCAACAAACAAGATAACAATGCAATAGTGGCGTGACTAGGCTTGGAACAGTCACCCCTACAGTTCAGAGAAATATCTGAAGATATTGAGTCTGATCCACCTGTACATCGTTTGTGGGATCTAGACACTTTAGGTATTGTCCCTGAACAACCAAGTCCTGATGATATGTGGACTTACCAGCAATATCTGGATACAGTTGTCTATAAAGACAAACAATACTGGGTGAGATTGCCATGGAAGTTGAATCATCCACAACTTCCAGTTAATTATTTCATGGCAGCCTCTCAATTACAGTCACAATTAATGCGGCTGAAAAAACAGCCAGATAAATTAAATATGTACCATCAATTAATTCAGCAACAACTCAACAGTAAATTTATTGAAGTTGTTGATAATGATGACCGGAAAACAGGTCACTATTTACCCCATCACGCTGTGTTGAAAGATTCATTGACAACACCAATACGTATTGTTTTCAACTGTAGTGCCAAAGTGAAGGCAAGCAGCGTGTCTTTGAATGAATGTCTCCAAACGGGACCTAGCCTAACACAAAGGCTACATGATGTACTGTTACGATTCCGTACTGGTATTTTTGCTTATACTGCTGATATCAGTAAAGCTTTCCTTAGAGTAGGATTGCAAGAGGAGGATCGTAATTACACCAAATTTCTCTGGATTAAAGATCCCCAGGCTCCTGACAGTGAGGTCATAACCTATCGGTTTGCCTCGGTGCTTTTCGGAGCGACTTCCTCGCCGTTTCTACTGCAAGCCACATTAGATACACATTTGAAGAAGTCAAATAGCCCTTATAAGGCAGAGATCAGTGACAACTTGTATGTCGATAATTTCCAGGGAACAACTAATGATAAATCTAAATTGGTAGAAATTTACCATGAGGCTAACCGTGAGTTAATAGGAGCCAATATGCCACTACAATCATGGGCCTCAAACAATAAATCATTAAACCAGATAATCGAGAAAGAATTTCCAGGTTATCAGGTGCCTAATCAATTAAAAGTTCTGGGTGTGGAATGGAACACTGGTACTGACGAGATGAATGTCAAGTCAGTACAAACCAATAATTCACCTTACCATGAGAAAATTACTCTCATATGTCAGTCAACCATTTGACCCCTTAGGCTTACTTAGTCCTATATTAATAAGGGGCAAACTCCTAATGCAGGAATGCTGGCAGAAACATATGGGATGGGATGATCCGTTGCCAATTGAGTTGCAAGAGAAATGGCAAATACTCGCAGCGGATTTCAATCAATTAGGTGTTTTGAAATTTCCTCGTAATGCTTCAGGACAAAACTTACCTACAAATTTGCACATTTTTTGCGATGCCTCTGGCAAAGCATATGGCGCTGCAGCCTACTTAGTCAATAGTGCACAATCAATTTTACTCACATCTAAAGCGAGAGTTGCTCCAATCAAGAAGAGATCTTTACCTCAAATGGAGTTAACTGCATTGCTAGTGGGAGTAAGATTGGCTCATTGCCTGACCAAGACACTCAATAATATTCACTTTGGTGAGATCGTAGTGTGGTCAGACAATGAGGCAGTCTTACAATGGGTAAGAAATAACAATAATAAAACTCCCTACGTTAGTAATCGCGTTAGGGAAATACATGAATTATCTGCTGGATATAAATTCAGACATGTCCCCACTAAGGACAATCCTGCAGATTACTTATCAAGAGGTTTAACATTTAAACAGCTAAGTAAGTCTTCGATGTGGTTTAATGGACCTTCATGGCTTGTTAGTGGTCAGTGGCCCAAACAGAAACCACAAGTCATAGTGACCAGTATCACTACTCCCATGAAAGACCCAGAACCTCATCGAGTCTCAGCTATTAATCCTCACAATTATTCTAACTTGAGTAAGTTATTAAGAGTGACAGCACATGTTTGATTTTCTTGCCAAGATAGGAATCAAGCATAAGTTTCCCAATCCTATCATCTACTGGATCAAACGTGCACAACAAGAGACATATGGAAGTGAATATGAAAATCTTCCAGATAAATTAACCAAGTCTCTAGGTATCTGGTATGATACCAACACTCATAATATATTAAGGTGTGGAGGACGTTTGCTTCATGCAAAAATTGATTTGGACACAAAGAATCCAATCCTTCTACCACGTCACCACGTTATTACCAAACTTCTAGTTTTACATCACCATCAATATGGTACTTTGCATGGTGGAGTGTTAGACACACTCACCGACCTCAGACAGAAATATTGGCTTCCTCAAGGTCGTCAAACTGTCAAATCAATTATTAAGTCCTGTATAATCTGTCAACGCTACGATGCTCGAGTGTGTCCTTACCCAGGACCACCACCACTCCCTAAAGAGAGGGTAGTTCATCTTCGTCCGTTTGAGACTACTGGTGTTGATTACACAGGAGCCTTGCTTCTCACTGGCAATCCGGATAAGATACCAGTGAAAGCTTATATTTGCCTCTTCACATGTGCTACCACACGAGGCGTACATTTAGAAGTGACTTCTGACATGAGTGCTGAAGCCTTCATCCAAGCTTTTCGTAGATTTGCAGCTCGCAGATCCTGTCCCAAGCTCATGATATCTGATAATGGCTCAAATTTTGTGGCAGGAGAAGCCTGCTTACGAGAGATATGGAATCATCCAGAAGTGCAGTCTGTCATGCAGAGACGACAATGCCACTGGAAATTTATTGCTCCCAGAGCCCCCTGGCAAGGTGGGTTCTACGAACGAATGATAGGGACTGTCAAGAAGTGTTTAAGGAAGACCTTGCATCGACAGAAAATTAGTTACTCAGAACTCCAAACACTCGTCGTGGAAATTGAGGCGCGAGTCAACAATCGCCCATTAACTTATCTATCAGATGATTTCTCACAGAGAGAGCCTCTGAGTCCCTCGCATTTAATACATGGAGGCCTGCTGAGCCCTCTGATACCTTTGGCAGAAGAGGACCCCGTCGATCCTTCCTATGTAACCAGGAGTGACTTAGTACAAAGTTACCAACATCTCTCTAGAGTAATTGAAAGGTGGAATGAGGTGTGGACTCGAGAGTACCTCACCGCTCTACGAGAGTACCACTATGGAGCTTCGAGCCCCTATAATAAAGTACAGCTTAAACCAGGAGACCTAGTATTAGTTGACAGTGATGGACCAAGGTCAGAATGGCCTATAGGCAAAATTGTTGCAATCCACCCAGATCGCCAAGGTATCCTGAGAGTAGTACGAGTTTTGTGCAAAGGCACTACTACTCTAAAGACATTAGAGAAGTTGGTACCTCTCGAATTAGCAGAACGAGAGTGTTTATCAGAACCAGCTTCAACAGTTTCCGAGGACAACAATTCTGATCCACCGAGCACTCGCCCCACTAGAGCAGCTGCTCAACAATGTAAAAGGAAACTACAAGCCTATTATAGCTCTGACTAAGAGCAAATAATTTTTCATCCAATTTGAGTGATCATGATGATACTGTGTTGTGATGTCTAGTAACCAATCAGCTACAGTCACAATGACCCAGACATTCACCTCACAGTAGAGTCTCAGTTACTTGAATTGTATGATTCAATCATTAACTTGTGTAAACTATTAATTATGACATTAATTTTTCATGTCTTAAATTCTTGTATGTCCTTGACATTTACGGGACATCCGTTGTGTGTACTAAATACTAACATACTAACCTACTAACTTCGGGATAGGTACGTCAGTACTCAACATGGCACTGCGACCCGAGTTTTCTCCCCCCGGAGTTATGTTGGAAATTTCCAACACTTATCATCCATTATTATCTTATGATAAATTAATATTAACTTACATTTGCAGTAGCTCTTAACACCACTAACCATGTTGTTATAAATTAATCTGAGCATATTGCTGATAATATTACTCCTGATAATGTAAATCAAGAGTTATTAATTAAAATTATTCAGTAACAGTTTTTATTCTGTTACGTTTGAATGCTCTGGAGAAGTATAAATATTATCTCCATTTCTCGCTAGAATCATTTATCGAGAATATTATAATTATTAATTCCCTATAATTTTAACCCAGTTCATATTATCGCATTTTCATCCATAATTACGCGGGAAAGAATAGTTTGAGTTTAATAATTTCCGTGGTGAATGCGAGAGCGGGGAGAGGGAGACGCCATTACGCCTTTACTACATCAACAAGGCACACGCACGAGAAGCGTGGTGGAGCACGTGGCATAATTGAGAATTCTTGTCGATAAGAATTACGTCGACACTCAATTAATAAGTGGAATTTACTTGCCAGTGTTCTCTAGTGCCTCAATAGTGAACCCAGCGTCTACAATTACCACCCGGACCGCAATTGAGTGTGCACGGCAGTGAACACTGAGTCCAGCAGACGCTCCTCTCGGCAAACCTTAGTACTCGGTTACGCTCACAGGTTTCTTTCTTGTAGATGCATCTGTTGGTTAGAGCCTTAGTGAGTAGTTTGTCGTTAGGAGAGAAATTAATAACCATCAAACGTTAGTAATATTTATTACTCAGTTCAGCTTCATGAATATATGAGCACAATTTTGTAGCCTAGTCAATTGCTACTTTATATTTCTTGTATTACAGCGTGTATTTGAGACGTCAGCAAGATTGTCATCCATCGTGTTTACCTCGAGTCATTTATCTATGGGGATTCTGTGATCACGAGGACGAGTGATGAACTGGCGTTAGAAATCGTCTTACAGCTAAGACCCTTTTTTCTTATAATTTATTCAATTTAATTATTGCTTCTATAAATGATAATTACCATATATTTACATATTGTAGTTAGATTTACCACAATGAACTAGTGACGAACCACACTGGTTCCTAGATATATATGAATTTCTAGAAATAACCCCCCAATGTTGATATTTGAGGCTTTGACTTTAATTAATAATTACAGTCTTCATTATTTTCAAGTGAATATCCATTGAATGTTTTTCCATAGACACTGGTTCTCTGGTGTCATTCTAATGATCAATTTTATTTGTTTTCCCTCTTTTCTCAAAAGCGGGTGGTCCTTCGAATTTTAATATAACAATTAAACAATTTATTTTTCTGAGTTCAAGCCCCAGATACCCAAAACAGTTAGCCATGACACACTCAGGGTGTTCCAGCCATGACACACTCAAGGTGTCCCAGCCATGACACACACAAGGTGTCCCAGCCATGACACACACATGGTGTTCAAGCCAAGACACACACAGGTGTCCCAGCTATGACACACACAAGTGTCCCAGCCATGACACACACAAGGTGTCCCAGCCATGACACACACAAAGTGTCCCAGCCATGACACACACAAGGTGTCCCAGCCATGACACACACAAGGTGTCCCAGCCATGACACACAAATGGTGTCCCAGCAGTGACACACTCAGGGTGTTCCAGCCATTACACACTCAGGGTGTTCTAGCCATGACACACAAGGTGTTCCATCCATGACACACACAAGGTGTCCCAGCCATGACACACACAACTTGTTCCAGCCATGACACACACAAGGTGTCCCAGCCATGACACATTCAGGGTGTTTCAGCCATGACACACACAAGGTGTTCCAGCCATGACACACTCAGGGTGTTCCATCCATGACACACACAAGGTGTTCCATCCATGACACACACAGGGTGTTCCAGCCATGACACACACAAGGTGTTCCATCCATGACACACACAAGCTGTTCCATCCATGACACACACAAGTTGTTCCATCCATGACACACACAAGGTGTTCCAGCCATGACACACACAGGGTGTTCCAGCCATGACACACACAAGGTGTTCCATCCATGACACACACAAGGTGTTCCAGCCATGACACACACAAGGTGTCCCAGCCATGACACATTCAGGGTGTTTCAGCCATGACACACACAGGGTGTTCCAGCCATGACACACTCAGGGTGTTCTAGCCATGACACACACAAGGTGTCCCAGCCATGACACACACAGGGTGTTCCATCCATGACACACACAGGGTGTTCCAGCCATGACACACATAGGGTGTTCCATCCATGACACACACAAGGTGTCCAAGCCATGACACACACAAGGTGTTCCAGCCATGACACACACAAGGCGTTCCATCCATGACACACACAAGGTGTTCCAGCCATGACAAACACAAGGTGTCCCAGCCATGACACACACATGGTGTCCCAGCAATGCCACACACAAGGTGTTCCAGCCAAGAGACACACACAAGGTGTCCCAGAAATGACACACACAAGGTGTCCCAGCCATGAAACACACAAGGTGTCCCAGCCATGACACACACAAGGTGTCCCAGCCATGACACACACAAGGTGTCCCAGCCATGACACGCTCAGGGTGTTCCAGCCATGACACACTCAGGGTGTTCCAGCCATGACACACTCAGGGTGTTCCAGCCATGAAACACTCAGGGTGTCCCAGCCATGACACACTCACGGTGTTCCAGCCATGACACACTCAGGGTGTTCCAGCCATGAAACACTCAGGGTGTCCCAGCCATGACACAGTCACGGTGTTCCAGCCATGACACACACATGGTGTTCCATCCATGACACACACAAGGTGTTCCACCTATGACACACACAAGGTGTTCCAGCCATGACACACTCAGGGTGTTCCAGCCATGACACTTACAAGGTGTCCCAGCCATGACACACTCTGGGTGTTCCAGCCATGACACACTCAAGGTGTTTCAGCCATGACACACTCAGGGTGTTCCAGCCATGACACACTCAAAGTGTCCCAGCCATGACACACACAAGGTCCCATCCATGACACACACATGGTATTCAAGCCATGACACACACAAGGTGTCCCAGCCATGACACACACAAAGTGTCCCAGCCATGACACACACATGGTGTCCCAGCCATGACACACACAAGGTGTCCCAGCCATGACACACAAGGTGTCCCAGCCATGACACACACAAGGTGTCCCAGCCATGACACACACATGGTATCCCAGCAATGACACACTCAGGGTGTTCCAGCCATTACACACTCAGGGTGTTCTAGCCATGACACACACAAGGTGTTCCATCCATGACACACACAAGGTGTGCCAGCCTGACACACACAAGGTGTCCCAGCCATGACACACACATGGTGTCCCAGCCATGACACACACAAGGTGTTACAGCCATGACACACACATGGTGTTCAAGCCATGACACACACAAGGTGTCCCAGCCATGACACACACAAGGTGTCCCAGCCATGACACACTCAGGGTGTTCCAGCTATGACACCCTCAGAGTGTTCCAGCCATGACACACTCAGGGTGTTCCAGCCTTGAAACACTCAGGGTGTCTCAGCCATGAGACACTCACGGTGTTCCATCCATGACACACACAAGGTGTCCCAGCCATGACACACTCAGGGTGTTCCAGCCATGACACACACATGGTGTTCCATCCATGACACACACAAGGTGTTCCAGCCATGACACACACAAGGTGTTCCAGCCATGACACACTCAGGGTGTTCCAGCTATGACACACACAATGTGTCCCAGCCATGACACACACAGGGTGTTCCAGCCATGACACACACAATGTGTTCTAGCCATGACACACACAAGGTGTTCCAGCCATGACTCACTCAGGGTGTTCCAGCCATGACACACTCAGGGGTTCCAGCCATGACACATCAGGGTGTTCCAGCCATGACACACTCAGGGTGTTACAGCCATGACACACTCAAGGTGTTCAAGCCATGACACACTCAGGGTGTTCCAGCCATGACACACACAAGGTGTTCCAGTCATGACACACACAAGGTGTTCCAGCCATTACACACACAGGGTGTCCCAGCCATGATACACACATGGTGTCCCAGCCATGATACACACATGTGTCCCAGCATGAAAAAACAAGGTGTCCGCCATGACACACACAAGGTGTCCCAGCCATGACAACACAAGGTGTTCCAGCCATGACACCACAAGGTTGTTCCAGCCATGACACACACCAAGGTGTTACCCCATGACCACACTCAGGGTGTTCCAGCCATGACACACACAGGGTGTTCCAGCCATGACACACAAAGGTGTTCCAGCCATGACACACACAAGGTGTTCCAGCCATGACACCACCACAGCACAGTAAGTAGCACAGTGAGCGACGTGGGAGACACACGCGATTAGACGAGGGGGGGGGGGGGGGTGGCCGGGGGGGGGGGGGGGGGGGGGGGGGGGGGAGGGGGGGATGAGCCGTCGGATTCATTCGTAATTTTCACGGGACATTGAAGGATTATTGAGGGCTAGATCATAGTATTGCCCTTTCGCAGTGTGTAGCTAGCAGGGTGCTACACATCATAGTCATATCGCTAGCGATTGGGCAAAGAAATCAAGAAGTGGAGCTAGTGAATCACCGGTGCATAGTGTGGAGGACAGCGCAAGGCGCCCTGACCTGACCGGCAGCTGGGGCGACCCACACTGTTGGCCGTGGGACTGGTGATTGTTGTTTGTTGGGTGGTGCTTGTGATCAATGATACAGTAAATTAGTGAACCGCAATACAACGATACAGTGACTGACTCCAGAGTTTTGTGTAGATGGAAGAACACCTTAGTGAATCACCTAGTGGAAGCCGCCGACGGAGCATCATCATCGACTCATATTTCATCACTCATCTAGTTGTGTGAACAGGAGACAATCTGGTAGGTACCCGCCCTTCTGGTCAATTAATCAGGGGTACAGTGTGAGGAGCTAATATAGTATCAAATTCTTGTTCAGAGTATATATTTCATTAAAATCTCAGCGTGGCCTTCATTGGGTAGAAAGTTACCCAGCTACGAAACCTACGGACACACTCACGCACGGCATCGCACCCGCACACGCACCCCACACACCCCACACAGCAGAACGCGCCCCTGATTACACACATTTCGTGGAAAAGGATAAAAACACCTCTCATAATCCCAGCCATGACACACACACAAAGGTGATTCCAGCCATGACACACTAAAGGTGTTCCAGCCATGACACACACTATGTGTTCCAGCCATGACACACTTCAGGTTGTTCCAGCCATGACACACATAGGGTGTTCCAGCCATGACACACTAAAGGTGTTCCAGCCATGACACACATCAAAGGTGTCCAGCCATGACACACACACAGCATCAGTAGTAGCACAGTAGCGACGGTGGGAGACACACGCGATTAGCGAGGTCCGCGGAAATTCGTCAATTTCACGGGACATTGAGGA
>WNGS01078426.1:0-12828 GCA_020271785.1 Procambarus virginalis | reverse complement strand
AGTGGGAAACGCTCTGTTTGTCACCAAAATCGACCTGATGAAAGGGTATTATCAAATTCCTTTGACTCAGAGTGCAAGGATCTCAGCGTTTGCTACTCCAGACGGATTGTACCAGTACAAATGCTTCCGTTTGGTATGAGAACAGTGGAAGTTGTTTCCAGAAGATGATGAACGAAGTGCTAAGAGGGATGGACGGTTGCGCCGTGTATATAGACGATATAGTGGTGTACGCCGATAGCTGGAAACAACACAGGAATCGACTGACGGAGTTATTCCAATGGTTGGAAGAAGCGAACCTGACAGTTTAATCTGGCCAAGAGCGAATTCGGAAAGGCCTAACTAGAATTTAGGTTACGTTGTGGGTCAAGGGGAAGTGACTCCAGTTGACCAGAAGTGATGGAAATCAAAGACTATTTGAATCTCAGGACGAGAAAAGAATTGTTACGATATCTGGGGATGATTGGATTCTATAGAGGATTTTGCAAGAACTTCTCGACGGTGGCTCACCCTCTGACTGAATTGCTATCAAAGAACGTTAGATGGAAACGGGGTGAAGCATGCCAGGAGTCCTTTGAGAAGACTAAGAAGTTATTAACCGAAGCGCCAGTGCTGATTTCGCCCGACTTCGAGTCAGACTTTATCTTGTACGTCGACGCTAGCGACGTGGGGATTGGGGCCATGTTGGCTCGAGAGAAGGACGGAGTTCACCATCCAGTAGCATTCTACTCAAGAAATTCAAAAAGTACCAGAGGGCTTATAGTACAGTGGAAAAGGAAGCCTTAGCCCTGATCCTGGCACTGAAGCATTTCTACGTCTATGTGGGTGGAGGTACTAGACCGGTGCAAGTGTTCACCGATCATAACCCCTTGACGTTCGTGCACAGGATGAAGAACACGAACCAAAGGCTGACAAGATGGGCCCTACTGTTACAAGAGTACTGGCTAGAAATCAGGCACATTAAAGGAAGGGAGAATGTGGTAGCAGATGCCCTCTCCCGGATTTACTAACCGATATAATTCTTATTTTAAGGGGAGGGGTATGTTACGGTGCCCTCTCCTATCTATTTCGTTTGCCTGCTTTAAGTCATATCAACTCTCCCTACTGATTCTCCGAGGTACAGGGAAGTCTGTTGGCATATGTGGCGACCAGATCGGCCGCCAGATAAGGGAGAAATTTACATTGTGAGTTGTAGGTAAAGGGGAAAGTGGCGCCCTGATATAAATGAAAGAGTATCCCCTACCTGCAGATATGACGTTTTGTAAGGGACACTAGCCGATCGCGGATTGGCCGACTTAGGTTGCGGGCGACCAATCAGAGCCCGCCGTGACGTCACCGAGTGCCCTGAGCGGCGCCAACGTCAGAGTTGACCTGACTGTGGAGGTGAGAGGATGCACCTCGGTCAGCTCTCGAGGATTTGAGGCTCTACAAGCCTTATTCAGTGGATTAAACTAGCCAACCCCACCATAGTTATTGGAGACCCTGCGCTTCTGGGAAGCAAAAAGGAACCAAGTTAATTGAGCAGAGGAGTGCCAAACTTGAAAAATAGTCAGCGATGACGCTGGGCGGCACCGCTGGATGAAGAGGGTCTGGAAGGTGCGGTGGGCAGGCCTAGCTGTGACTGGGTCACATCCACTGAGGGTTTTGGAGGGACGACACCGTTCATAGGACAAGGAGCAACGCCTTGTGGAAGGGACGAGTGTGTGCATATAGTGATTAGCTCAGTGCCTACTGGTGAACCAGGATTGGGATAGCTGAATCTCAGGGATTGGAACGGCAACTACGCGAAGGCTTCACGTCACCTGAGGACCTGTGGAACGTTCCTGGATCGTCAAGGATCGACTCAGGAAGCGTGGGAACCTCACACTATCGAGGGACAGGCGTCGTGAGCCAGGACTGTAAAGGTAGATCATTTTCCCTCCCATTACCCCTTGTGTGAGTAGGCTAGATAGGCCACAATATTTACTTATGTCTGTGGCAGTATGACATTAATACTTTAGTAGTAGAATAGGCTGCAAGGCAGCTTGTGTCCAGGACTGTTGGAGAGGACAGTGTGCGTGGACGGCAGGACAGTTGAAGAAGAGGTGGCGAAGAGGCCCTTCTGTGAGAGAGTGTGTGTGACACCTGTCTAATCTGCCCAGTTGAAGGAGTGTTTGGAGGTCGTGAAAGAAGAGTTGCAGACGATCTCCAGATTTATTGTCCTTATTTTCATTTCCATGTATTGTATGTGTGATCATGTAATTTGTGTAAATAAATTCACACATTTTATCATTGTGTTTAAGTGTGCCTCCATTATACTATTTCTCTATGAGCATACACAAAGGTTATCGTAGTACCACCTAGGGAACATCACGTTCTCTATGGAAGTTCTTATCGCCTGGAGAGTGGTAAAACAGCACAGACTTATATAAAAGTGTACCCTTAACCATCCAATTAGTATCAGAGCCGGAATGGTGGCAACATTGTGGTAACAAGTAACGTAGTGGCTGGAGAGAGATAAAGCCACACAGACTTTTATGGGAGAGTACCCTGGGCCGACAGTCCAATAGTAGATCTATAGTAGTAGCAACACTCTGGCAACAAACAGTATAGAATACACCCACTGAACTGCATCGCTGGGGTGCAGATACACTAACCCAGCTGGCGACCTTGTTAAGAAGAAGATAGAGAAGACAGGCGGGAAAGGAGTTCCTGCAACCTTTTTGTCTGGCAGGCAAGACTCAGGGGAAGTTATTGTTATAAGGTAAGCCTGAGTCTTCCTTCACTCCTCCACGGGTCTAGGCCGGAAATGCTGATAGCAGTTTCCCCGTGGTTGACTGAAGGGCTTCCAGGGAGAACTTCAGTGGTGGAAGCAAAGAACTGCGGAGGTGGGCATTGCTGGTCCTCTTCTGTGGGACCAAGGAGACTCCGGTGAATCCCAGGAGTCGGAGGGGCTGAGTATTCGGCCTTTTGAGCCCCTAGCAGTTGAGTGCTAGCAGAGCCCCGACCCACCCCCCATGACAATATATATATATATATATATATATATATATATATATATGTTACAACATTTTGGATGAGGTGAACAAAAACTTTTAACACAGGACAGAACAATGGGTATTAATTGGGTATAAGGAAGTGGATTAAGCGGATTAAGGCGTCCCTATACATACCAGTTGCGTTGCTCCTGGCAGTATGGGTTCGAGTCACTTCTGGGGTGTGAGTTTTCAGTTGCATATAGTCCTGGGGACCATTCAGGCTTGTTCGCATTTGTGTTCCTCACGTGTGCCCCAAAGAATGAGGTGATTTGATAAAATGCTATGTCCAAGATTACCATCCAAGTGCTGGCGGGGAAGTGGTTCAAATAGCTTCGGCTATCACTTCCTTATGTCCGGTCGTGATTGTCAAGCAGATTAAGGCGTCCCTGTACATACCAGTTGCGTTGCTCCTGGCAGTATAGGTTCAAGTCACTTCTGGGGTGTGAGTTTTCAGTTGCATATAGTCCTGGGGACTATTCAGGCTTGTTCGCATTTGTGTTCTTCACGTGTGCCCTAAAGAATGAGGTGATTTGATAAAATGCTATGCCAAAGTTTACCATCCGAGTGCCGGCGGGGAAGTGGTTCAAATAGCTTCAGCTATCACTTCCTTATGTCCGGTCGTGATGGTCAAGCGGATTAAGGCGTCTTGTACATGCCAGTTGTATTGCTCCTGGCAGTATTGGTTTGAGTCACTTCTGGGGTGTGAGTTTTCAGATGTATATAGTCCTGGGGTCAAACTCCTGGCCTGCACGGGTGGCTTAGTCTTTAAGCCCGTCGGAACTGCTTTTACCGACAGGAGAAGGGGCGAGGGCATGCCTCTGGTGCCTTAAAACCAGCTGCTCCGGGTAGATGGGACTCGATAGCCTGGGAAGTCAGCCCATCTACGGGAAGGAAAACCCTGATTTTAAACCTCAGCTGCCTTGCGGCCATACCCTTTTTTGGGAAAGGCTTCAGGAGTCAACCTCGAGGAAAATCCAGAGTTGGAGCCCCTAAGGCAGTTCGTTGTTGACGTCGACCTCGTTCTGGCAGCTCCTGCAACGTTGCTGGAACCATGTGTATTGGCATTTGCCTTTCTATTGGATAATTTCAGCAACGTGGAGAGGGGGGACCTGCTGCATGGGTAACAGCTTCTCCTCCATATCTACCTACCCAGGCTTTGCGCCCTGGAGAGGACACTCCAGCTTCGCCTCACAGTGTCGAACCAACATGGGAAGCGACAGTCTACCGGTTTTAAGTCTTCTGCTCGATTGGCGAAGAGTGTGATGCCGAATGTCCGGTCGTGATGGTCAAGCGGATTAAGGTATCCTGTACATACCAGTTGCGTTGCTCCTGGCAGTGTGGGTTCGAGTCACCTCAGGGGTGTGAGTTTTCAGTTTTATATATATATATATATATATATATATATATATATAAAACTGAAAACTCACACCCCTGAGGTGACTCGAACCCACACTGCCAGGAGCAACGCAACTGGTATGTACAGGATACCTTAATCCGCTTGACCATCACGACCGACATTCGGCATCACACTCTTCGCCAATCGAGCAGAAGACTTAAAACCGGTAGACTGTCGCTTCCCATGTTGGTTCGACACTGTGAGGCGAAGCTGGAGTGTCCTCTCCAGGGCGCAAAGCCTGGGTAGGTAGATATGGAGGAGAAGCTGTTACCCATGCAGCAGGTCCCCCCTCTCCACGTTGCTGAAATTATCCAATAGAAAGGCAAATGCCAATACACATGGTTCCAGCAACGTTGCAGGAGCTGCCAGAACGAGGTCGACGTCAACAACGAACTGCCTTAGGGGCTCCAACTCTGGATTTTTCCTCGAGGTTGACTCCTGAAGCCTTTCCCAAAAAAGGGTATGGCCGCAAGGCAGCTGAGGTTTAAAATCAGGGTTTTCCTTCCCGTAGATGGGCTGACTTCCCAGGCTATCGAGTCCCATCTACCCGGAGCAGCTGGTTTTAAGGCACCAGAGGCATGCCCTCGCCCCTTCTCCTGTCGGTAAAAGCAGTTCCGACGGGCTTAAAGACTAAGCCACCCGTGCAGGCCAGGAGTTTGACCCCAGGACTATATACATCTGAAAACTCACACCCCAGAAGTGACTCAAACCAATACTGCCAGGAGCAATACAACTGGCATGTACAAGACGCCTTAATCCGCTTGACCATCACGACCGGACATAAGGAAGTGATAGCTGAAGCTATTTGAACCACTTCCCCGCCGGCACTCGGATGGTAAACTTTGGCATAGCATTTTATCAAATCACCTCATTCTTTAGGGCACACGTGAAGAACACAAATGCGAACAAGCCTGAATAGTCCCCAGGACTATATGCAACTGAAAACTCACACCCCAGAAGTGACTTGAACCTATACTGCCAGGAGCAACGCAACTGGTATGTACAGGGACGCCTTAATCTGCTTGACAATCACGACCGGACATAAGGAAGTGATAGCCGAAGCTATTTGAACCACTTCCCCGCCAGCACTTGGATGGTAATCTTGGACATAGCATTTTATCAAATCACCTCATTCTTTGGGGCACACGTGAGGAACACAAATGCGAACAAGCCTGAATGGTCCCCAGGACTATATGCAACTGAAAACTCACACCCCAGAAGTGACTCGAACCCATACTGCCAGGAGCAACGCAACTGGTATGTATAGGGACGCCTTAATCCGCTTAATCCACTTCCTTATACCCAATTAATACCCATTGTTCTGTCCTGTGTTAAAAGTTTTTGTTCACCTCATCCAAAACTGTTGTAACATTATATATATATATATATATATATATATATATATATATATAGTCATGGGGGGTGGGTCGGGGCTCTGCTAGCACTCAACTGCTAGGGGCTCAAAAGGCCGAATACTCAGCCCCTCCGACTCCTGGGATTCACCGGAGTCTCCTTGGTCCCACAGAAGAGGACCAGCAATGCCCACCTCCGTAGTTCTTTGCTTCCACCACTGAAGTTCTCCCTGGAAGCCCTTCAGTCAACCACGGGGAAACTGCTATCAGCATTTCCGGCCTAGACCCGTGGAGGAGTGAAGGAAGACTCAGGCTTACCTTATAACAATAACTTCCCCTGAGTCTTGCCTGCCAGACAAAAAGGTTGCAGGAACTCCTTTCCCGCCTGTCTTCTCTATCTTCTTCTTAACAAGGTCGCCAGCTGGGTTAGTGTATCTGCACCCCAGCGATGCAGTTCAGTGGGTGTATTCTATACTGTTTGTTGCCAGAGTGTTGCTACTACTATAGATCTACTATTGGACTGTCGGCCCAGGGTACTCTCCCATAAAAGTCTGTGTGGCTTTATCTCTCTCCAGCCACTACGTTACTTGTTACCACAATGTTGCCACCATTCCGGCTCTGATACTAATTGGATGGTTAAGGGTACACTTTTATATAAGTCTGTGCTGTTTTATCACTCTCCAGGCGATAAGAACTTCCATAGAGAACGTGATGTTCCCTAGGTGGTACTACGATAACCTTTGTGTATGCTCATAGAGAAATAGTATAATGGAGGCACACTTAAACACAATGATAAAATGTGTGAATTTATTTACACAAATTACATGATCACACATACAATACATGGAAATGAAAATAAGGACAATAAATCTGGAGATCGTCTGCAACTCTTCTTTCACGACCTCCAAACACTCCTTCAACTGGGCAGATTAGACAGGTGTCACACACTCTCTCACAGAAGGGCCTCTTCGCCACCTCTTCTTCAACTGTCCTGCCGTCCACGCACACTGTCCTCTCCAACAGTCCTGGACACAAGCTGCCCTGCAGCCTATTCTACTACTAAAGTATTAATGTCATACTGCCACAGACATAAGTAAATATTGTGGCCTATCTAGCCTACTCACACAAGGGGTAATGGGAGGGAAAATGATCTACCTTTACAGTCCTGGCTCACGACGCCTGTCCCTCGATAGTGTGAGGTTCCCACGCTTCCTGAGTCGATCCTTGACGATCCAGGAACGTTCCACAGGTCCTCAGGTGACGTGAAGCCTTCGCGTAGTTGCCGTTCCAATCCCTGAGATTCAGCTATCCCAATCCTGGTTCACCAGTAGGCACTGAGCTAATCACTATATGCACACACTCGTCCCTTCCACAAGGCGTTGCTCCTTGTCCTATGAACGGTGTCGTCCCTCCAAAACCCTCAGTGGATGTGACCCAGTCACAGCTAGGCCTGCCCACCGCACCTTCCAGACCCTTTTCGTCCAGCGGCGCCGCCCAGCGTCATCGCTGACTATTTTCCAAGTTTGGCACTCCTCTGCTCAATTAACTTGGTTCCTTTTTGCTTCCCAGAAGCGCAGGGTCTCCAATAACTATGGTGGGGTTGGCTAGTTTAATCCACTGAATAAGGCTTGTAGAGCCTCAAATCCTCGAGAGCTGACCGAGGTGCATCCTCTCACCTCCACAGTCAGGTCAACTCTGACGTTGGCGCCGCTCAGGGCACTCGGTGACGTCACGGCGGGCTCTGATTGGTCGCCCGCAACCTAAGTCGGCCAATCCGCGATCGGCTAGTGTCCCTTACAAAACGTCATATCTGCAGGTAGGGGATACTCTTTCATTTATATCAGGGCGCCACTTTCCCCTTTACCTACAACTCACAATGTAAATTTCTCCCTTATCTGGCGGCCGATCTGGTCGCCACATATGCCAACAGACTTCCCTGTACCTCGGAGAATCAGTAGGGAGAGTTGATATGACTTAAAGCAGGCAAACGAAATAGATAGGAGAGGGCACCGTAACATACCCCTCCCCTTAAAATAAGAATTATATCGGTTAGTAAATCCGGGAGAGGGCATCTGCTACCACATTCTCCCTTCCTTTAATGTGCCTGATTTCTAGCCAGTACTCTTGTAACAGTAGGGCCCATCTTGTCAGCCTTTGGTTCGTGTTCTTCATCCTGTGCACGAACGTCAAGGGGTTATGATCGGTGAACACTTGCACCGGTCTAGTACCTCCACCCACATAGACGTAGAAATGCTTCAGTGCCAGGATCAGGGCTAAGGCTTCCTTTTCCACTGTACTATAAGCCCTCTGGTACTTTTTGAATTTCTTTGAGTAGAATGCTACTGGATGGTGAACTCCGTCCTTCTCTCGAGCCAACATGGCCCCAATCCCCACGTCGCTAGCGTCGACGTACAAGATAAAGTCTGACTCGAAGTCGGGCGAAATCAGCACTGGCGCTTCGGTTAATAACTTCTTAGTCTTCTCAAAGGACTCCTGGCATGCTTCACCCCGTTTCCATCTAACGTTCTTTGATAGCAATTCAGTCAGAGGGTGAGCCACCGTCGAGAAGTTCTTGCAAAATCCTCTATAGAATCCAATCATCCCCAGATATCGTAACAATTCTTTTCTCGTCCTGAGATTCAAATAGTCTTTGATTTCCATCACTTTCTGGTCAACTGGAGTCACTTCCCCTTGACCCACAACGTAACCTAAGTATTCTAGTTAGGCCTTTCCGAATTCGCTCTTGGCCAGATTAACTGTCAGGTTCGCTTCTTCCAACCATTGGAATAACTCCGTCAGTCGATTCCTGTGTTGTTTCCAGCTATCGGCGTACACCACTATATCGTCTATATACACGGCGCAACCGTCCATCCCTCTTAGCACTTCGTTCATCATCTTCTGGAAACACTTCCACTGTTCTTCATACCAAACGGAAGCACTTTGTACTGGTACAATCCGTCTGGAGTAGCAAACGCTGAGATCCTTCTTGCACTCTGAGTCAAAGGAATTTGATAATACCCTTTCATCAGGTCGATTTTGGTGACAAACAGAGCGTTTCCCACTTGGTCGACGAGACTTGGTTTCCCACTTACCGCTAGGCATCGGGTGAGTGAAATCCGACACAGTTATGGAATTACCCACTCTATGCGATAGCGGTGAAGAACACGATATGATCCGATACTCTTCTTGACCAGCAACACACATGGCGAGCTCCACTCACCATTGAGAGAGGAACCGAACATAAATATTTTATATATAGTATATATATAATATATATAAATAATATGACTTCGTTTGTTCAAAATCGCAATTCTCCGAAAGTTCTTTACCGATTCTTTGAAAATTTTCACACCCGTTCCAATCGCACTGGAGCAGGTTTTATATTATACCGATATAGATGTCCATACTGTGACGGTAAAAAAGAAACATGCTTTTTTCTGAAAAACTGTGTTTTTCATGTGTTTTCTCATGTGAGGGAAAATTTCCTCAAAACCTCTTTTACGTTTGCTTGGCAAATTTGACACAATGTTGCATTTGTATGGCGCGTCTTTTATATACCTAACTTATTATGCCTTCACTGTGACAGGAAAAACACGTTTTTTTTTTTAAACTGCCATCTGTTGACGTAAAGATGCTTAGGGTAACCCACCCGTAACACCCTGCACTGAAGCCCTCCAAGCCTTCTTTCTTGAAGGTAAGCATCCCTCCAAATGGATTAACAGTAACTGGTCCAATGTGCTCAGAATGTATTACTTTCATCACCCCCCCCACCAAAAGAGACAACAACAACTTTCCTGCCCCATGGGAGATCACTCCTTTACCAAATTCCTGTCCCCCCTTTTTCCAATCCAAGAAGATGATTAAAGAACAGTCCTTGCTTCGACACGAAGCAAAGTACAATGCCTTAAAACAAATTTATGCTTTAGGTCAGAGGAAGGCCGCTCCCTTTCCCAGATTATTTACACTGAAGAATCCTTGCATCAGTCCTATGGTGCCGCTGGAAGTGCAGTTGTTGTTGGGACAGGGAGAGATGGTTCCATCTCCCAGGAGTGTGGAGCGAGACTAAGAAACTGGGCCTCCACTCTTCAAAACAGAATTGGTTGCCATAATCCTTGCACTAGCGCGCGTATATGAATCCAAAGTTGACGCGCTAATTGTAAGTGACTCCCTTGTCATCCTTGACTGTCCTCACCTCCCCAAGGCATAACTATGACGTCATTAATTTTGAAGCTAGAAAGGTTATAGTGAAAAATCAATGGAATTGATTATAACTCAGGAAATCAGAGTTTGTCTCCTGTGGATCCTTCACCATTTGGTCTCCGAATGCATGATAGATGATGAGCTGGCCAAGACATTTGCTCGTAAAAAGGGAATTGATTACCAACTTGGACTGCCTCTTGAGCAGCCTGAGGGCAGCATTATCCCAGGAACATCAACTAAATTTCTAAATTTCGGAGACTTGAGGCGGCAAAGTGAACTTCACACCAGTTACTCCCCAAAAATCATCACCATTTTAGGAGGAAGCGAAGAAAAGAAAGGAGCAGAGGGATTTTTTTTTACTCCTTTCCCCCCTCATCGTCATCCAATTAAGGTTAGAAGACTTCTATATGTTACCACTGCTAGGCTTAGGCTCGGCTACAAGTACTCTGGATTTGTAACATCTCTGATGTAGATTTGGGACTAAATGTAAACGCTGTCAGCTGAACTATTCGCATGCTTTGCGGTCATTATATAATGGAATGTGAAAAAATTGCGGAATTTAGAAATAACAATATCAACAGGTCCAAGAAATGTGTGCATTGAAGAAGCAACACACATACTACACTAGATATGTTACAACTCCATTCAATGTTTCCGTTTGCATTGATGAATTGAATTTCATAGATTTGAATTTATTTTCCAATTTTGATTCAATTATTTGTATGACATTGCATTACAATTGAGCTATGTTGTTTACCAGACCATCATTTCGTGAGTATACTTTAATTTTTATATTTTTTCATATTTTCATTTCATTTTTAAACTGTTTTTCATATATTTCAGTGATGGGAACAGTAGATCACTTGATGTTTGTTCCCCAATTTTCTTATGGGAACATCACACCATTTGGGAAAGCATCAGATGAGGGCGAGTGGGGGAGATGGTGGGGATGACGAGCGGACAAGGGTGGGGAAGGACGAGGAGATGGGCGCGTTTGGGATGGTGGGGACGAAGGTAAGAGGGAATGGAGAAGGCCGGCAGGAAAACAAGTAACAGGGGAGTGGGGACAGGGGGGGAAGGAAGAGGGGATATGGGGGAGGGGGGAAGATGGTGGGGAGGACAAGGGGAAGGGGGTGTTTGGTTGGGATGGTGTGGACCGAGGGGATGGTGGAATGGAGAATGCTGGGGAGGACAAAGGGACCGGGAAGGTTGCTGTGGCTACACCAACCCACATGCGTTGCTTGAGCCACAGCAAAGCGTGGCCGGGTAATGCTAGTGTATATATATATATATATATATTATATATATAATATATATATATTATATATATATATATAATATATATATTGTATCAACAAGCCTGAATTTTGCTCACACTAGGAATTAGGATGGGCTAAAAGCATTGGTCAAACTTGCACACCCCATTAAGTGGAAATCGGAATTATCCAGTACTGCGCTAGGAGTCATGTCCGAAATCTGGCCATGTTACAGGGACGCTTACAAACTTGATCCAGTTTACGACCGGACATAAGGAAGTGATAGGCACAGAGGCTAGTTATGAAACACTCTTACGGGGGGGAGGCAAGGCAGGCAGGCAGGAAGCAGGGGGGAGTAGGTCATTAGTGTGAGCATGAGGCTTATCACTGCCTTATCTGTCAGGTCCGTGATGATGGCTCAAGTGTCTTCAGGGACGTCCCGCTGACATCCTCAGTTGGCCCTATCCCTTGCTCATGGGAGTACTGGGTATAGAGTCATCCTTCCTAGGGATGTGAGTTATTCCAGTGATCTATATAGCGACTATATCCTTCTTAGCTCTAGCCTGTCCTCATATCATCCCTGAGATTTTACTATAGGCTATATATCCATACTTTTCACCCCTATATCTCCATATATCTTTTTTTATCCCATATATATATATACTATATATATATTATATATATATAATATATATATATATATAGTATTATTTGGAACAGTCTATGTAGGACATATGTATAAATATGACCGAAAAGGAAGATAAAATTCTAAGGAGGAATTTTCTGGGAATCCTATGGTTGTACTGTGGGTAAATAGAGAAATCAAGTATCCAAATGGGGATCTTTATTATTAGGGTGAGGGAGACACTGGAGAGCGGTAGGGTAACTATAATTAAAGAATGGTAGGTGTACACACACTGAAGGAGAGTAAATCAGCTTACTCTTTCTACCTGCATTTGGGTGAGGTGACATGTTACAATGGTTTGGGGTGAGGTAGAACAAACACAGAACACGAAACAATGGGTAAGTTAAAGGGAAGAATAGTTCTGTAACTGCAGAGGCATAATTGGCCCATATTTCTTGATGTTTTCATATTGGCGCAGAGTCTTGAAGTGGTAGAATTCTACCTAATTCAAGACTCCGCTCCAATATAGAAACAACAAGAATATGGGCCAATAGGCCTTCTGCAGTTACAGATCTGTTCTTCCCTTGGCTTATACCCAGTTTTTCGTGTTCTTGGTTTGTTCTCACTCACCCCAAACCCATTGTAACATGTCACCTCACCCAAATGCAGGTTTTGTATAAAAAAAAAAAAAAAAAAAAAAAAAAAAAAAAAAAAAAAAAAAAAAGCTGTTTAAACTCGTTAGTGGGTGTTTGTGTTGTAACTAAAGTCTTTGAAAATGTAATAAGTTTTACGAAAACCGCGCTCAGTGTCCCCGCGTCAGATCTACTAAGAAATAAAGAATGAATTTGGAGAACTTGATTTTCATTTACCGTCATCAGTAAAAAACAACATAAGGAAAATTGAGAAAATTCGTGTTAGAGTAGAATTATTTAATATTCTTTTTCGGTCATTATTTAATTAACATGTATTCGAGAGTAGTTTGTAT
>WNGS01078422.1:21269-40926 GCA_020271785.1 Procambarus virginalis | reverse complement strand
CAGCTTTAACTGTAAAAGTGCTTTAACATCATTTAATGACGTAGAGCACTAATCCCACTTAAATATATTACGACAAAGACACCCCAAGATTAACTTTTGTTTTGTGTTTTGTGATCCTCTTAAGGAGGCCACCTTCTGTGAGCCTCTTAAGGAGGCCACCTTCTGTGAGCCTCTTAAGGAGGCCAACTTCTGTGAGCCCTCTCAAGGAGGCCACCTTCTGTGAGCCCTCTCAAGGAGGCCACCCTCTGTGAGCCCTCTCAAGGAGGCCACCTTCTGTGAGCCCTCTCAAGGAGGCCACCTTCTGTGAGCCCTCTCAAGGAGGCCACCTTCTGTGAGCCCTCTCAAGGAGGCCACCTTCTGTGAGCCCTCTCAAGGAGGCCACCTTCTGTGAGCCCTCTTAGGAGGCCACTGTTACCAGATCGTTCGTTACGGCTCGTAACCCTGTACAGCATTAAAGAAACTTGTTGTCTAGGGTCAATAAATTGCTGTAATATAGAGCGGGTCACCAGTGTAACCACATGATTGGCACAAGCAATAATCAAAGTATTTATCCCTTAGGACTAAGAAATATACATAATATTAATATATATATATATTAAACAATATAATCAGTAGTATTATTATCATAAACACAGATGGACAGAATCATATATAAAACAATCAAACGTATTGTCTCCCTTATAAAATATATGTATGGCAAAATAATGTAACAGACTTAGCTCCACTGATGTTAGCTTTCCTGCCCCAGACGAGTTACTGACTACAAAAACTGCGGGAGTCAAAAACATTGCTTCTGCCCCGCGGAAGATTGCCAAACTAACATTATTTAATTAAACTTACATGGAGCAAAATAATGTGACAAGAGTAATCTTAAAGTAACTTAGTAAATGGTCAGAAATACATGCATAACAAAAATAAGGTAATTAATACATGCAGTAATTAAAATAAAATAACAAAAGGAAATATTAGGCAACGCTCCCCCAACATCAAGACTAAAGGTTCTCACGGAATGTTGCCTCTCAATGTTCAAACACTTACTGCATTTCCATCAGTGTTTCCTACTGATGATCATAGATAAAACCACTTTCCCACGAAATCAACCGTGAACAGACAAAGAAATTCGAATCGTTCCCATGGGTGGAAAAGTTAGGCTTAATTCAACATATAAATCAGGCACACATATCTTACATATAAGTACAGAATATTTAGATGTACATATAATCAGATAAAACAAGGCATATATATAAGTACAAATTAATGTAGAAGTATAAATTAATGTATTTAATTACGTAGCTTATAGAGGTACGTAACAGCCACCTTCTGTGAGCCCTCTTAAGGAGGCCACCTTCTGTGAGCCCTCTTAAGGAGGCCACCTTTTGTGAGCCTCTTAAGGAGGCCACCTTCTGTGAGCCTCTTAAGGAGGCCACCTTCTGTGAGCCTCTTAAGGAGGCCACCTTCTGTGAGCCCTCTTAAGGAGGCCACCTTCTGTGAGCCCTCTTAAGGAGGCCACCTTCTGTGAGCCCTCTTAAGGAGGCCACCTTCTGTGAGCCCTCTTAAGGAGGCCACCTTCTGTGAGCCCTCTGCCTCGACGAGTTGACCTTAGAGTTTGACGTTGCTCTGCCGATTTACATTCTTCCTGGAACATCTCTTTAAGGAGTCTGCCGTTGGTTTTATTGCAAGCGGAAGTGATCGAAAACTAGGAGACTCTTACACAGACTTCCGTAGTGTGAGAGTGTTTTTGTAGGTGTATCTTTAGAACTAAACGTGTGCATACACACATCTAAATACATTTAGCGTTAACTTGAGAGGACTAGTGTCATTACCTGTACGATGACGGAGGTGAGTGTGGCGCCCCTGAGGGAAGTGATGGAGGGGAAGAGTGGTGCCCAGAGGGCCAGCTGCCCACGACGCCAGCACCCAACAGTGACCAGCTGGTATCGTCCGCCCTCCTGCAGATGGGCAGCCTTCACCAAGCCAGCGCAGCTCTCCTCGACGCCCTTCACACACACATATTGTAGAAGAAACATTAGTAACGGTTATACTGCTCATAATCATAATAATAATAATAATTGTTAAGCATAAAAATATTCAGAAGTATACATAGTTCCCATTGTCGGGGACGTGAAGCCTGTTACTCACTTAGTTCTACTTACGGGGCTTGAACTTCGTCTCTTTGGTCCTGCCTCTCGTTTGTCAGTGAATTGGTGTATAGGTTCCTGAGCCTATTGGGCTCTATCATATCTACATAAGAAACTGTATGGAGTCAGCCTCAACCACATCACTGATTAATGTATTCTATTTATTACCTTCCGTGACACTGAAACAATTCTAATGTCTCTCTGGCTCATTTGAGTACTACGTTTACACCTGTGTCCCTTTATTTGTGTTCCACCCATCCTCAATAATTTGCCTTTGTCCATCCTGTTAATTCCTCTGAGAATTTTGTAGAAGGTGATCATTTCTCTCCTCTATGTCTTCTGTCTTCCAGGGACGTGAGGTTTAATTGCCGTAGCCTTTCCTCGTAACTCTTACCTCTCAGCTCTGAGACTAATCTTGGGGCATACCTCTGAATCGTCTCTAACTTTGTCTATTGTTTAACAAGGTATGGCCTATAAGGCTGCAGCTGCATACTCCAAGATTGGTCTGACATTGATTGGTCTGACATTGATCAAGGTTCTGAATGATTCTTTACACAAATTTCTAAAGGCACTGCTTATGTTAGCTAATCTAACATACGCCGCTGATAATATTATTTTGATGTGGGCGTCTGGTGACAGGTTCGGAGTGATATCAATCCCCAGATCTGTCTCTCTACTTGATTCTTGCAAGATTTCACCTCACAGATGGTACCTTGTGCTCGGCCTCCTGCTCCTTCACCTAATTTCATATACTTACTTGATTTTCATTTGCTTTACATATCATTACTTGAGCTAAACTTTAGTAGCCATTTTCTAGACCATTCCTCATGTTTGTCCAAGTCGTTTTGAAGTCTCTTTCTATCTTCCTCTGTCTTGATTCTTCTCATAATTTTTGTATCAAGATTAACAAAGCTTAAATTGCATTCACTGGAAAGGCGAAGAGTTAGGGGTGACATGTTAGAGGTTTACAAGTGGATGAATGGACATAACAAAGGAGATATTAATAGGGTATTAAAAGTATCAACACAAGACAGAACACGAAACAATGGGTATAAATTGTGTAAGTTTAGATTTTGGAAAGACTTGGGTAAATACTGGTTCGGTAACAGGGTTTTTGATTTGTGGAACCAATTACCGCGTAACGTGGTGGAGGTGGGGTCCCTCGATTGTTTCAAGCGCGGGTTGGACAAGAATATGTGTGGGATTGGGTGGTTATAGATAGGAGCTGCCTCGTATGGGCCAATGGGCCTTCTGCAGTTACCATTGTTCTTATGTTCTTATCATCAGCAAACATTGAGAGGAATGTGTGTCTACACCCTCGAAGATCATTTACATATGTATCAGAAACAGGACGGGTCCAAGTACAGAGCCCTGTGGGACTTCCTTCGTGACATCTTGTCACTATGAGATCTGCCTCCCCCCTCTTGAGGTTACCTTGAGATGATTTCGGGGCATAGCGTTCCCATGGCCCGGTCCTCGGCCAGGCATCCGTTTTCTTACAAATCCCCCAGGGAGCAGCCATAGCAGCTGTCTAACTCTCAGGTACCTATTTACTGCTAGATGAACAGGCGTATCAGGGTGAAAGAAACTATGCCCATTTGTTTCCGTCTCCGCTGGGGATCGAATCAGGAACCTTAAGACTACGAATCCCGAGCGCTGTTCTCTCAGCCGTCAGGCCCCCCGCAGGCCTCCTCACAGTAATTCTCTGTTTTCTGTTGCTTAGATACTCCCTTATCCACTGAAAAACCTTACCTGTTATTCATGCCTCTTTCTCTTCTTTTTATAACAGCCTATTATAGGGTACTGGGTCAAAAACTTTCTAACGGTACAAGAAAATGCAGTCTGCCCCACCTTACTTTTTCTTGCCTTTCTCTAAGGTCGCCCAGTCATAGAATTGTATTAAAACTGTGAGGCACACGATATACCATCCCAGAACCCATGCTGGTGGTGTGTTACAAAGTTCATCTCTTTAGATGTCCTACGAACTTTTTCCTCACGATCTTCTCCATCACCGCGCATAATACACAAGTTAGAGAAACCGGCCTGTAGTTCAGTGCCTCTTGCCTGTTACCCTTTGTGTAAATTTTGGCCACATTAGCTGTCTTCCAACTTTCCAGTAGGTCTCCTGTTTCCAGTTATCTGTTATACATAATAGAGAGTGGCGCACATAGTGTTTCTGCACCTTCTTGCAGTATCGACGGTGAGATTTTGTCAGACTCAACAGCCTTTGTCACATTCAGCTCCAACAAAGTTCTCTGGACCTCATCACTGGTAAGAACAACTTTCTCCACGGTTGCTTGGTTTACCTTCTCCTCTCTCAGTACAAGAACTACTTTTCTGTTGTGAAGATGAATTGTGATTGTTAGTGCAGTTATCAAGGGCCCCCCTTACCTTGCGGTTACCTTGCGTTGAATCCGAGGTTCAAGGTCACTGCGGCCCGATCTTTGACCAGGCCTTCTGGTTGATGGTCTGGTCAACTAGGCTATGGGCGCGGCTGCTCGCAGCCTAACGTATGAATCACAGCTTTGTTGATCAGGTATCCTTTGAAGGTGTTTATCGAATTCTCTCTTGAACACTGTGAGGGGTCGGCCAGTACTGCCCCGTATGTGTAGTGAAAGCGTGTGTGCAACCTGACCTCTTAAAAAGAACGTCGCTTTTGGCCGTTTGCCCGTTTGCCTGCTTTTCAACAGGAGTATTATGCAAATCCTGCCAATGTCTATTTTTATCATGTGATGATATTTCTGCGAACAGACTTGGGAACAGCATCTTCTAATATTTTCCATGTGTAAATTATTATGTCTTTCCCGTACGCGCTTTTGAAAATACAGATTTATACATTTTAGTTGGTTCCAATTATTTAGATGGTTTATTGAGTAAATCCTAGCACTAAAGGATCTCTGCACGCTCTCCATGTCATGAATTGCTACAGCTTTGAAAGGGGATGTCATTGTGCAACAGTATTCCACTCTAGAGAGCACTATCGTCTTGAAAAGTATCGTCATTGTACGGCAAATCTTGTTTGAAAGGTTCTTATTATCCAACCTGTAATTTTTCTTTCAGTTGTGACTGCTACTTTATTGTGTTCTTTAAAGGTAAGGTATTTTGCCAAGATTACACCAGAACCTTTATATTGCATTTGTGTTCAATGGAATGATTTGACTACGTTTTGTGCGTGGTTTCCGTTTTTATATTTTATTGTAATTCATAGCGCAGTTGGACCTTATTTTCGCTAAATACCATATCATTTTGTGAAACCCATTGAAAGACCTGATTTACATCAGTTTGGAGGTTTTCTGTGTGTTCTATGTTGTCTACTTTCATAAAACTTCAAGTGCATCTGCAAAGGATTATACGGTACTTCAGTTTGTGTCCTTTTCTATGTCCGATATGATAATGATAAAGAGTACTGGAGCAAGCATAGTACCTTGGGTGGACTGAACTCTTCACGGTTGATGGTTCGGATTTTACTTTGTTGATTATTACACACTGGGTTCTGTTAGGAAATTGTAAAGCTATCTTCCTGTTTTTCCTATTATTCCTTTTGAACACATTTTGTGCGCAATAACATCATTTTTTCCAAGACTTTTGCATAATCTGTGTATATTACGTCAGCGTTTTGTTTGTCTTCCATGGCATCTACGGCGATGTCATAGTGGTCCCGCAGCCGTGATAGATAGAAGCGCCCTGTTTTTAAACCATGTTATCCACAGTTATCTAGACGCCGTGATTCCAAGTGTTTTGTTATCTTTTGTTACCCATACTGCCAGGAGCAACGCAACTGGTATGTACAGGGACGCTTCTGGGGTGTGAGTTTTCAGTTGTATCTAGTCCTGGGGACCATTCAGGCTTGTTTGCATTTGTGTTCCTCACGTGTTGCCCCAAAAATGAGGTGATTTGATAAAATGCTATGCCCAAGATTACCATCCGAGTGCCGGCGGGGAAGTGGTTCATATAGCCTCGGCTATCACTTCCTTATTGTCCGGTCGTGATGGTCAAGTGGTTTAAGGCGTCCCTGTACATACCAGTTGCGTTGCTCCTGGCAGTATGGGTTCGAGTCACTTCTGGGGTGTGAGTTTTCAGTTGTATCTAGTCCTGGGGACCATTCAGGCTTGTTTGCATTTGTGTTCCTCACGTGTTGCCCCAAAAAATGAGGTGATTTGATAAAATGCTATGCCCAAGATTACCATCCGAGTGCCGGCGGGGAAGTGGTTCATATAGCCTCGGCTATCACTTCCTTATGTCCGGTCGTGATGGTCAAGTGGTTTAAGGCGTCCCTGTACATACCAGTTGCGTTGCTCCTGGGAGTATGGGTTCGAGTCACTTCTGGGGTGTGAGTTTTCAGTTGTATCTAGTCCTGGGGACCATTCAGGCTTGTTTGCATTTGTGTTCCTCACGTGTTGCCCCAAAAAATGAGGTGATTTGATAAAATGCTATGCCCAAGATTACCATCCGAGTGCCGGCGGGGAAGTGGTTCATATAGCCTCGGCTATCACTTCCTTATTGTCCGGTCGTGATGGTCAAGTGGTTTAAGGCGTCCCTGTACATACCAGTTGCGTTGCTCCTGGCAGTATGGGTTCGAGTCACTTCTGGGGTGTGAGTTTTCAGTTGTATCTAGTCCTGGGGACCATTCAGGCTTGTTTGCATTTGTGTTCCTCACGTGTTGCCCCAAAAAATGAGGTGATTTGATAAAATGCTATGCCCAAGATAACCATCCAGGTGCCGGTGGGGAAGTGGTTCATATAGCCTCGGCTATCACTTCCTTATGTCCGGTCGTGATGGTCAAGTGGTTTAAGGCATCCCTGTACATACCAATTGCGTTGCTCCTGGGAGTATGGGTTCGAGTCACTTCTGGGGTGTGAGTTTTCAGATATATATATATCTATATATATATATATATATATATATATATATATATATATATATATATATATATATATGGGTACTATATATATATATGGATATATATATATATATATATATCTCTATATATATATATATATATATATGGGTACTATATATATATATGGATATATATATATATATATATATCTATCTATATATATATATATATATATATATATATATATATATATATATATATATATATATATATATATCAAGTACAGATACAAATTTTAATACATAAAATAAATATTGCACCACACTAAATTTTGCACATTATTATTTGCATAATTTTCTTGCCAACCCTTATGTAAGAGGTAGGACAATAGGTAGACCTGAACTGAGTAATGGTTAACCTAACCTAATCCATTTATTAGTGCTGACCCAGAGTAATGGGGATATTACTACTTAGCTAGTGTTAGGCTAAAGATTGCACAGCCTAGCAACCACGTAAATAATGTGCAGACCCCCTAGAGGGTGGGATTTATTATCAAACACGAGTTGTGTTATATATTTAATTTCTTATCTCTATATTATTATATTTCATCTTTGAGTGTTACAAAGTATCTACTCCATCCGAAGGTGATTACTATGAGCAAACCATAGGGCTACCTGTAGGGATACTGAGTACCACTCAAATCTTTGCATATATTTAATTTTACATATGTGTGCTAACCTCTACATGAGGTAGGATAAAATAGCCTAGTTGCAGAAAAATTCAACACTAGGCTATTATTACCAAATATTTGCTCAAAGTTTATGAGCCAGTACCCGAGTTATTTCCACCACGAAATCATGGGCCAACCAAACAAATTCAGCAGACTGTTCAACAGACGAAATGTCCAGCAACAGTATGTTGTACCTTAGATCATACGTGAGTCACAAAGGTCCTGTGACTCGACAACTGAACAAGTGTAATCAGTTAATTCAGTCAAATGTGACAGCCAAAGTACTTGAAAGCCACATTGAGGTGGCTAAACAAATATCGAATAGAATTAATGAGGCTGAAAATAATTATCTTAAAATCCTCAAACAACAAAATGCTGAGCCAGACGAACTAGACACCTTCCATGCCGAAACGGAACAATTTGAGGAGATGTCCTAGATCGTCTGGACAAATTAATACAGTCCTTAGTACGATTAAATATAAACTCTGTTTACCAAAATGCTCAATCAACAAGTTACACTAGTATACCTGAACCATTCAATGGAGTGCATCTTTCTGCCAATGATTTACCTCAATTTCATGGCAGAGATGACGAAAACTTTGAATGTTACTGAACACGTTCGTTTCACTAGTGAACTCTAAAAGTTCAATTAACAAAATAAATAAATTCCTTTATTTGAGAAGTACCCTTAAGAAGTACCCAACTGTGGGTGGGCCAGACAGCTGAGTGGACAGCGCCTCGGATAGTCCTGAGGTTCCGTGTTCGATCCCCGGTGGAGGCAGAAACAAATGGGCAAGTTTCTTTCACCCTGATGCCCTGTTACCAAGCAGTAAATAGGTACCTGGGAGTTAGATAGCTGCTATGAGCTGCTTCCTGGGGGGGTGGTGTAATAAAAAGGAGGCCTGTCGAGGACCGGGATGCAAAGCCCCGAAATCAATATCAAGATAACAAGAAGGGTACTAATTGCAAAGTCAGTTATTGATTATCTGAGTCCAAGTGATAACGACTACGATACTGCCATACAGTTGTTAGAAGTCAACTATAGTAACATAGAAATTGTTATAGCTAATCTCTACTATAAACTGAGGGTAATACTTTCACTAGATATGATACCTGAAGCTCTTCAAGAGTTTAGACTCCAAGTAGAGTCTCTAGTCAAAGCTCTTGGTGCCAAGGCAGATGTACCTAAGGCGGATTGGGTGTTAAAATTAGATTCAGAGAAAATTCCTCAAAGAAATTCTAGCCTCCATCTGTTCTTGTTATAGGAAAGATATCCTATTCCTTGGTGAGATTTTTGAGGGATTAAAAAAAAACTGTCAATCGGCTGAAAGCTCATGACAGAATAACATCTGACACTGACAAGTCAACTACCGATAAATCGGTGAAACCACAGGGTACCATAACAAAAACTAATAAACATAAAACATCCACTACCACTCCAAGGTGAAAAAACAGCATTGTGGGGTACATAGGAAGTGAGTCTCTCCCAACCTACAGTTACTGTGGTACCCAAAGAGGTGACTCCAAAAACTATTGTAGAAAGGAGAGACTGTTGGTTCTGTCAAGGGGAATAGTCATCATATCACTGCCAAACCTACCCTGATCATACCTCCAGAATAAAGCGTTTTAAGGAGCTGCACAAATGCACCAGATGCTTGAAATCATATGACCCCAGTACCTGTGCAACATCACAATGCACTTGCAACAGCTGTTACAAGGGTCAACACCATACAATACTGTGTGAGGATACTAGACCAAGGTCACCTAAATCCCTAGTGGAGGAGTAATCTTCTGCCGCACTGCAATACTGTAAATTAAGTTAAAAAAAAAAATTAACACATAAAATAAAATATTGCACCACACTAAATTTTGCACATTATTATTTGCATAATTTTCTTGCCAACCCTTATGTAAGAGGTAGGACAATAGGTAGACCTGAACTGAGTAATGGTTAACCTAGCCTAATCCATTTATTAGTGCTGACCCAGAGTAATGGGGATATTACTTCTTAGCTAGTGTTGGGCTAAAGATTGCACAGCCTAGCAACCATGTAAATAATGTGCAGACCCCCTAGAGGGTGGGATTTATTATCAAACACGAGTTGTGTTATATATTTAATTTCTTATCTCTATATTATTATATTTCATCTTTGAGTGTTACAAAGTATCTACTCCATCCGAAGGTGATTACTATGAGCAAACCATAGGGCTACCTGTAGGGATACTGAGTACCACTCAAATCTTTGCATATATTTAATTTTACATATGTGTGCTAACCTCTACATGAGGTAGGATAAAATAGCCTAGTTGCAGAAAAATTCAACACTAGGCTATTATTACCAAATATTTGCTCAAAGTTTATGAGCCAGTACCCGAGTTATTTCCACCACGAAATCATGGGCCAACCAAACCAAATTCAGCAGACTGTTCAACAGACGAAATGTCCAGCAACAGTATGTTGTACCTTAGATCATACGTGAGTCACAAAGGTCCTGTGTCTCGACAACTGAACAAGTGTAATCAGTTAATTCAGTCAAATGTGACAGCCAAAGTACTTGAAAGCCCTAAATTAAGACTGGATATTAATGTATTAACCACAAAGTCCGATAATAATGCGACTTTACCAACTGCTCAATTACATAAAAACAACAAAGGGTCCAAGATCGCCACTTGTGGGGTATTTGATCAGGGATCACAAAAGACAGTTTGTCACCAAGAAGGTGGCAGATGCCTTGAAACTAAAATCATACGTCAAGTAAAATTGATCATCTCAGGGTTCCTAACCATCATAGGGACACTAAAATTATTAGATAGTTCGGCCACTAGTACGTCAAGGTCTAAACAACACAGCCAAAATCCTCCAAAGAAAAGGAATTAAGTTGGGTGATAACAAAATTAAGTCTGATCACCTCATCGATATCGGTATACTTGTAGGTGTGGTTTATTATAAATTCATCACTGGAAGCACTAAACAGCAGGGAATGAACCAGTTACTGTCTGCAGGAGGCAAAATGCTCACCGGCCCAGTATCGAGTCAAGGACAGCATAAACCTGTGAACAGCAATCAATGATCACAACCCTGTGATGATTGCATGATTAGGCATAGAGCAGTCACCATTTAAATTCAGTGACATGACCGAAGATGAGCTCGATCCCCCTGTACACAAATTATGGGATCTAGATACTCTAGACATTGTCCCTGAGCAACCTAGTCCAGACAATACATGGACATATAGACAGTACCTAGACTCGCAAATTTTAAAAAGAAAATCAATACTGGGTTAGGCTACCATGGAAGTTGAACCATCGACATCTTCCAGTGAATCATTTCATGGCACTAAAGCAAATGAAATCGCATGTGTCACGCCTGAAAAGACAACCTGATAAACTAAAATTGTACCATGAAATAATTCAACAACAACTCGATAACAAATTCATTGAAGTTGTGACAGATGATAACCCTAAGGAAAGGCACTAGTTGCCACATCATGCCGTACTAAAAGATTCAGTTACCACACCTATAAGAAATGTGTTTAACTGTAGTGCTAAACTAAATAGCGCTTCGTTAAACGATGGCCTTCAAACATGTCCTAGTCTAACACAGAGGCTGTATGATGTTCTGTTAAGATTTTGTACAGGAACCTATGCATATACGGCTGACATTAGCAAGGCATTCCATAGGGTAGCTCTACAAGAAGAAAACTACAATTACACAAAGTTCCTCTATATCAAGGATCCTAGTGATCAAAACAGTGAAACAATCACATACAGATTGTCAGAAATTTCCGACCCCCCAAACTACTAACACTTGATACAACTAGTTAAAGTCATCGTATCAGGGAATTCACTTTACTAACCATATTAATTTCCTGTTAGGAAACGTCTAGAAATTCCTTAGAACACTTATAGGAGGATTGAGTCCGCCAGCATCGAGGTACCTTATTTTAGACTGAAATTAACTAAAGCTTAGAAAGAATTAAACTGATCTGCCACCTGAGTGGAAAGTTCCACTGTCGCGATTAGCTATTTCACTGCCGGTGGAATAGTCAAGCCACGAATTAAGCACATATCAGACGTGCTTTTAACGCCACAAACTTTCAGTCCAGCATTAGGAACAGTAGAAAAACTGTTTTCTGTATTTGGAATTAACTAATTAGAGCGTAAATGACGTCTATCTGTTCTCGTTAATGAGCGAGTTAAAGTTAGTAGCATGACTATTTTTGGGATTATACCTCGATAAGGGAAGGAAGATGCCATTGTGCAAAGAAAGCTAGTGCTTTCATGTCTTGATCATTTGTTTCATTTGAGTAGTCGATCAGTTACGACACATGGAAATAAAAAATATCCATGGTGAGCAGATGTATAGTTAAGAAATTATCACTAGTAATTTGAGATAAGTGGTGAGGATATTTACTTTACAGTAGTTACAGTGTAAATTTTCGGCAGAATGGAGGTGATCAACTGGGATCCTGAGGTTATCAACCTTCCACCACATGTGGACCAGATGCCCCAGCTATGAGACATTTACCTTGACTGACCCTCCTGACATTCTCCTGATGATTCATACTGAAACCATCTAGTATGCTAAGGCCATTGAATCAATACACTAGTTTCAGTAGTTAGTCAACTATCCCTATGATATTTTCAAATTAACTATAACTATTGATTATAATTACCATTGAATGACCCCCAAGATATGTGTACATGGTAACACTCCGCAGAAGTTAAGAATAAATAATACAGTTCACTTTCTTTAATACAGTACATTTTAATATAATCAGTTAAATAAATAAATTTACCTGCTGGGAAATTCCCGACAGGTGCAGAATAATAATATAAATTAATTACTGGTTACACTAACAACAGGGAATGAACCTGATACTGTCTGCAGGATTCAAATTGCTCACTAGCACGGTATTATATCAGAGACACAATAACTAGTCAAGTAGGTAATGGTAGCATGACTAGGCTTAGAACAGTAACCACTCAAGTTCAGGGACTTGTCTGTGGATGAGCTTGATCCCCCTGTACATATATTATTGGATCTAACCACATTAGGCATTGTCCCTGAACAACCCAGTTCTGATGATACCTGGACTTACAAACAGTATCTCGATTCAGTTATTTAATGGAAAATCAGTATTATGTCAGATACTATGGAAGTTGGACCATCAACAACTTTCAGTGAACCATTTCATGGTAGTGAGTCAATCTAAAGCGCAGGTAGCAACACTTAAAAAGCAGATTGATAAATTAAAACTGTACTTGAAGTTTTTTTTTTTTTTAATTATATTAAGAACAATAATACATAAATACTGAGTCACACAAAAGAGAAAACTATGAACAAAATAGACTCAGGAACAACCAGACAATATACCATCACAACATAAGCAACGGTAGCAATGGTGCTAAGACCAGTACATGTGGAACAAATATCATAACAATTAGCATAACAATCAAANCATTCCTAAAGACTGATTTCCGTATTGGCGGGGGCAGGCAGACTGTTAGCTAGGCTCAATAAGTTTAGACTTCGGGTTATTAAGGCTAGGCTAGGCTTATTAAGGCCGGTCCTCCCCGAGGCCTACGTCAGGTATTCCCTAGGATGCAACCCACAGCATACTTGTAGATATTTACTGCTAGGTAAACAAACAGAAGCATTAGGTGTGAGGAAACGTGCCCAAGCGTTTCGTCCAACACTTGGATACATCCCGGGATAATTTGGCTGTGAACTGACAGTAGTGCCCATTGCAACTTACTCTTTTGCAACTTTTACACAACTCATTGCAACTTTTACGTAATGGTAACCAACGTTACAAATGCAACCTACTATGAAACATAACGGCTCACAAACACTGACGTTCCTTATGCACCGAACTCTATATGTTAGGTAGGTTGCTTGGGTTTGTACATTTCTGGTTTGTTTAGGAGGTTGGATTACTTATTGAGTGGCACATCAAGCACCTGTCCTCCTAAGGTTTCCCAATGTCAAGAAAACCGTCAATTTAAAATGTCCTCCCCTAACCTACAAGAGGAATTTAAACAGAAAACGGTACAGTACGTCACATTCGCGAGCCGCCTCCATTTTCTAGTACGACAATTTTTGGCTGTTTGTTTACGCATTCTCGCGAAAAGCGACGTTCTTTGTAGGAGGACACGTTGATAAGAGAATGGACACCTCTGACTCACAGGCCAGGTATCACAACTTACGTTGGCCAACTCAGAGATTGAATGAATGTATCTTCTTGGTCGCCATGTTGGAATGCCCATCTTAAAGCTCGAGGAGCATTTAAGGCGATGCTTTCATGCCTCATAAAGAGTCGTAATGGAGTCACACTTAATTATTATCATGTTTCATATATATCATTTTTAAAACGATTATTCCTCTCAAGCCGATATATATTATTTATTCATAAGGGTAAAACTAACTTTACCTACTAACTTTAGTGTTCTTAATTATGTAATATGACGAATTACAGAGACCAAAGTCATGCACCAATAGATGAGTATATACAAATTTAGGTATGTACACAGGTCTTATATTAATTACAATACCACAATAGCAACAATGCTATTGGTGCATAAATAATTAGTGTTTTAATGTTCAATGCAAACTTTTCCACTAATGTGACATTTTTTGTTAAAAAAAAAATCAAATTTCTCTCTGTATTAATGTCATCCTTCAGCAAGATGACACCCACAAGGTAGGTGACGCAGCACTTTACAAAAAATTTACATAATGTAATAATTTGTTTCGTCAGGGACATAAAGCCTGTATGTATATGTACTTCAGGCTTATATCGAGGTACTCAAGGTCGATCAACTGACGCTAACCAGGATACAACCCCCCCCCCATCTGTTGTGTAACTCCGCTATCTATTCGCTACTAGGTGAACAGACGCATTAGGAGAAGAGAACGTACACAATCATGCCCGTCATGGAATCGAACTCAGGATCCCAGATTATGAGTTGAGAATGTAGCCAACTGTACTACGAGAGCTAATACTACATCGACACTTGAAGGACCTAGCTAGCCATGACCCAGATGTCTCAAACACACTACGGGTAGAAATCACTAAATATTAAGGCCTAGAACGTGTTTAGACATGAAAATAATATGTAATAATATGCCTTGGTTATCATTACTTACGGAAGATAACTGCAGTTATCGAATCTTAATCTCCAAATACTTCAGCAGTTGCAAATGATTGAAGAATGACTCTTTGAAGAAAAGCTAAGACGCGCTCTTGAAAGCTACATTAATGAATACGCAGTTAGCAATGATTCTAGATTTTGGATTTGGGGGTCTGACGGCTGAGTGGACAGCACTCGGGGTTCGTAGTCCTAAGGGGTCCGGGTTCGATCCCTGGCGGAGGCGGAAACAAATGGGCATTTTTTTACCCTGATGCCACTGTTCACCTAGCAGTAAATAGGTACCTGGGAGTTAGACAGCTGCTATGGGCTGTTTGCTGGGGATGTATGTGTATGAAAATTAGGATTAAGGACTTAATCCAATGCTAGTGGCTATACAAGAATGAAAGAACTCTTGTATATATAAACAAATAAATGTGACATGATATACCTTGAATTTAGTAACTCTTCATTCTCTCGTGGATATTAAACGAGGTGATCATGTGGCCCACCCGAAGTCTTGTAGTGCAGTCTAGTACTTATATTACAGTAGGTGACCTACTCTGTGTTCAATAGGATAGTTCAACCTAGCTAGCTCTGAACTGACACGCTGTAACCACTCAAACAGATTAGGATATCAGAACAGTGTTGTGTACCTTAGCATGTTAATGAAACAATAGATAACTAAATACCGTAAACGCTACTAATCAATAAAATAAGTACATGTATTTTTCAGATGAGCATATTTGGCCTATATCCTCTTCCTTAAAACTCGATGCTTATATTTGATGTAAATGAAGGATTAGCAAGAGAGAATTCGTATACCATCTTTACCTCTCTCAACTAGAGTGCTACAGCCTCATGAAACACTGTCTCAACAGCGTACTTTACACAGTAGACTGTAACTGTGTACTTACACAGTTACAGTCTACTTTTGAAATAAGCTAATTGGCGAAATATGTCATACATATTAATGGGAAAGAAGCCGCGAGCAACAAGATGTGTTGGATTGTTATTCTAATATGGCCGCCCAGTGCCTACAAAAAATCGTGCTGAACCCTATACGTTTACGTACATAAGAACACCATCACCATAAAATTAGTGGGCCAGCCAGAAGCTTAGGGCCCCCTCTGGAATATCCCTGAAAAAAAATCACCATTGACAGCTAGTACTCACCCTGCGCTCCAAAACTCCTATGGCGCCATTGAAAGAACCATTTGCAGTCTTGAAACCAAATCCCTGGACGTATCGAAAGGTCAGGTTAAAGTCGAGGTTCTTCCTGATGTTGTCGAGGAAACTTCCCAGGTCCCCTTGCAGAGTCAGGGAGCCGCCTACTGTGACTGGAACCACTTCGTTAACCCCTGTCAAACATTTCCCTGCCGTTATACAGTCTGTAACAGCAGCGTACTCTTGTTTTTATTGTATTTGTATTTTGACTCATTCGTGTGTGCTCTGACTTACGTGTTTATATATATATCTTTGTATCTATTTCACAGGTATATGTGTATGTTTGTACAATATAAACAAGTGTACATGTGTGTTTATCTCTATGTACTCCAATCACTGTAGGAGGAGGTTGAGTACACAGAAACAACTTACTTGGAGACGCTGAAAGAATCTTTGTAGCGTAGACAGTTCTGTAAGGCTCGTAATGCCTTGAAACAGCTCGCTCCACCAAAGCAAATCACAAACACTCACACGAGCCCCAATAACAACTACCCGTAGGAGTCACCCTGTACAGCCTCGGGCATCTTTGGATGTGATAATGACCAAGGAGTCGAGAGGACCCACCATTGAAGACGTCACTTCAGTCTTGGAGCTCTCTGCTGGTCTATCCCGAGTAATTAATTACTCCATTTGAACTAGGATAATTTCCTCTGAAACTCGTTTAGCTGTTTTACTTATTTTCCACTAGATGGGGCACCTGCGTTTTCGAGAGCCCGGGCCAGGATTCAAGAAGCATTCGAAACAAAAAGCCGAAAATAGAGAAATGATGCACAGTTTCGTAAGTACTTGTGAAACTGTTTGGTGAATCCTGGTCCAGTCATCCGATACGTGCTCTCTCTACATCTTCCCTACACACACCCTCGCAATCTTACCTACATACACCCTCCCCATCTTCCCCTACACACACCCTCCCCATCTTCCCCTACACACACCCTCCTCATCTTCCCTACACACACCCTCCCCATCTTCCCCTACACACACCCTCCCCATCTTCCCCTACACACACCCTCCTCATCTTACCTTACACACACCCTCCCCATCTTCCCCTACATACACCTTCCCCTACATACACCCTCCCCATCTTACCTTACCACTCTTCCCCTACACACACCCTCCCCATCTTCCCTTACATACACCCTCCCCATCTTCCCCTACACACACCCTCCCCATCTTCCCTTACATACACCCTCCCCATCTTCCCCTACACACACCCTCCCCATCTTCCCCTACACACACCCTCCCCATCTTCCCCTACATACACCCTCCCCATCTTCCCCTACATACACCCTCCCCATCTTCCCCTACACACACCCTCCCCATCTTCCCTTACATACACCCTCCCCATCTTCCCCTACACACACCCTCCCCATCTTCCCCTACACACACCCTCCCCATCTTCCCCTACATACACCCTCCCCATCTTCCCCTACACACACCCTCCCCATCTTCCCTACACACACCTCCCATCTTCCCCTACACACACCCTCCCCATCTTCACCAACAGACACCCTCCCCATTTCTCCTACACACATCCTCCCCATTTTGCCCTAAACACACCTTCCCATCCTCCCCAACACATACACTCCAAATCCTCCCCTACACACATTCACTCACATCCTCCACTATACACACCATCCCCCTCCTAACTCCACACACACTCCCCATCCTACCCTACATACACACTTCCCACCCTCCCCTACACGCACCCACACTATCCTACCCTTTACACAAATTCCCCATCCAACCCCACACACACACACACACACACACACACACTCCCCATCGACAGCTACACACACCCCTCATCCTCCCCTACCCTACACACACACACTCCCAACCTACCCTACACACATACTGTGACGGTAACGAGTTGGAAATGGTGGTCGGCAGTCTTCCAACTAGCAGGTGTCAGTGCTGGGCCACATATTAATATAAAAAAAAAAAGAAAAGAAAAAAAAAGAGAGAAAAAAAGAATGACTGCGTGATTGGTAATCTGTGGTAAGGTTGGAATTACGAAAGACAATAATAAAATTGGATTTTAATAACAATAAAAAAACACAAATTGAAACAAATACAAATCTTGGCTTACTGGTAAAAATAATAAACAATATAAACATGAAATAGATTACGTTAATGGGAGGAGAATTGACATACAAAAGTAAGTAAAATATGAATGCTGGAATATATGCACTAACTATAAACCTCTATTTGACCACACAAGGTGAGTCACTTAGGAGTTCACAGCTTGCGAGCACACAATATTCTGGCTGGCAGAAACGCAAGGGACTCCAACAATAACTGGTGAGGTCTTGTGATTGGCGGGGAGCCGGAGTGGAGTGTTGGTTGGCGGCCAATGAGGAAGCTGGATGGCCGCAGTCGCTAGTTATGCAGTTGAAGGTTCGGCGCGTCGACCAGGTGCTGGAGGGGGGGAAGGAGGGAGTTGCTGGTACGTGTGGCGAGCTTATAATACGTTTAGCCACTACAAAACGTATCTTGTATATTGATGAGGACAGGAGTGATTCGCCGAAATAGCAGGCTAAATCTCTGATAAGAGATTATCGTCACAACTCTCCCCCGAAGCCTGCCGTTTCGGGTGAATCACGTCCACTGGAGGTAGAGTGGAGGTGGAGCTGCCTCTACCTCATGCACTCTGAAGAGGGCATCAGCGATGATGTTATCAGGCCCCTTGATGTAGCAGATCTTTAAGTTGAAGCCTTGAAGATATAAAGCCCATCGCAGCAGACGTTGGTTATTAAATTGGGCTTGATGTAAAAATCTCAGAGGGTTGTGGTCCGAATAGATGGTAGTGGACCTAGCACCGTGCAGATATGGTGCAAAGTGTTGTAAGCTCAGGACGATGGACAGGAGTTCCTTCTCTATAGTACTGTAGTTCTTCTGATGAGGCTTCAACTTGCAACTGTAGTAGCTGACAGGTAGAACCTCCTCGCCTCGCTGCTGCATTAAGACACTTCCGATGCCGGTACCACTGGCGTCGACATGGAGGATGAAAGGCTTCTTGATATCTGGTGAGGCGAGAATGGGATTAGAACAGAGGAGGAATTTGAGTTGTTCGAATGCAACGGTTTGCTCTCTGGTCCAATTATACCGTTGCTTGGGACTGGTTAAGGTGATTAATGGGGTTGCAACAGTGCTAAAATTCTTCACAAACCTACGGTAATAGGAAGCAAGACCAAGGAAGCGCAGGAGCTGCTTCCTGGTAGTAGGCTGTGGATACTGTTGGATTGCTGAATGTGAATGTTTAACGGAGCCAGGTTGCCACTCCCTATAACATGACCCAGGTACCGCACTTTACCTTTCGCGAAGGTGGACTTGCCCAAATGATGGTGAGGCCAGCTTTCAGGAGCTTGTAGAATAATCGTTGTAGCTGGAGCAGGTGTTCGCTCCAGGTGTTGGATGCTACTACAATGTCGTCCAAATAGGCATAGGTGTTTTCCAAGCCCTGGATGACGCGGTTGACAGCTCTCTGAAAGGTGGCTGGGGCATTGCAGAGTCCAAGGGAAGGCGATTGTACCTGTAGAGACCAAACGGGGTTATAAAGGCGGACAGTACCTTAGCTCGCTCCGTTAAACTC
>WNGS01078422.1:0-12424 GCA_020271785.1 Procambarus virginalis | reverse complement strand
CAGTTGGAAGGTGCGGAGTGGCATCGAAGGGCAAAATTTAGTGTTGAGGTTAAGGTTATTTGGTGGGTATTCCCCCATCCCGGGGCAAGTCCACACTGGAAACATGTCTTGACACAGTGCTGGGGCCTTTTCCGGTCGCAATACTGGAGGCCTCCGCTCCTCAGTCATCCCTTGACCTCCTCCGAGATAGGATGTATCACTCCTCCCTCCAGCATGTTCTCTTATCTTTAACTGCTTATTTTAGCTCACTGTCTTATTAAAAATATATGTCATACTTGCATATATACTTGCCATAATCGCTGGGCACACGATCAAACACAGGCAACCACTAAAACAGCTGAGAAATGAGCTTACCGCAGAATTCGTAGTTTGGAGCCGCTCAAAGATGGCATCCTTTAAGACATCCAACAAAGTTACTTAATATCTTCCTCACAGCTCTTCGGCTTCTGATTTGAGCTCATAAAGTCGCCTGGTAGACTCCACACAAAGATACCTGCTTATCCTCCCCCACCTGAGTATTCCCCAATTTAGAGTTCCACACAGGTACGACCACAACTAGGCTTGAGATCATCTCCAAATCTTCATAAATACCAAGAAGTAACGTGCATCGTGTCCTTGGCAGCTTCCTCAACCGTTATACACTGTGGCTGGAACTCAAACACTTCATCCAGATCCGTATTCATCAATATTCCTGTGACACTGAAATGCACATCCACCTCTGATGACTGCGGCAACTCAAGTGGCGTTACGTTTACCACTAACATCACTTGTTGATGTCATAAACTGTTGACATCCTATCTCCACTAACACTGAAAAGATGCTCATTCCCTGCCTGCATTATTAGATTACTCACTGACGTTTATTGCATATAATTCTCCCACTGACCTCTTAATTTCTGGTCAGGTAAGCAGAATAACTCTCATCAGGTACACTTGTTTCTCCAGGCTACCTGGGGTCTTAACAATCCCTATTCTCTTGAGGAAATCAAATACTATTTGTCTTACCCCTAGCAGTTTGCCTAATCTAGAGTACTGACTAGGGTCAATAGCCAAGGTTCGAGGTTTTTCTGGTGTCGCAGTGGGAACAGTGACACTAGTCATGATAACTTGTGGCTTTTATTTAGGCCACTAGTCACTGGTCAGCTACTGAGGTCCATTGAACCACATCTTGACTTTAGCTAATTGCCTTAACGTCAATCCTCTAGAAAGGTTCCGTTCCGTTCCAAGGACCCTAGAGCAGGCAAGCTGGGAATTGAAGGCAGGGGCGAGGATGCAGAAATTTTGAGCTAGGCACTGGAGACAAGTCGAAGAAGGGGAAGAAAAGTCGGTGTAAGTAAAAAAGTAACAACCACCGTTGGTAAAAATTGCAGCTGGCGCTGTGGTTTGGTGGTAGGGTGGAAATCACGTGGTTGCTCGCTGATGTGTCTTGCAGAAAGCAGGGCTTCTCGTCGCGGTGTTCTTTACAGCATTTCGTCGATGTTCTACTGTTTATTTGATTTTCGCAGGCACAGATCGTCGGTGTTCTTCTTCTTCTCAGGCTTTCTGGCCGGTCTGTTGGTCTTACTATGTGTTGACACGGTGAAGCTGTCGTTGGAGTTAGTGTGGTTGTGTAGGAGTGCTTCCGTGGAGGTGGTGGTGGTCCAACCGAGACGTCCTCATCCGATGAGTCGGCTGACTCAGAAGCAGAGACGGTGGATCTTGAGGGATGAGTTCTTGCTTGTTGGGTCTCCATGGGACCTGCAGCTGATGTAGATCGTTCAGTGGGTTCATGAGAAGTGGAATTGTGGCCGTTGTCGATGGAGGAGGCGTCGGTGACCGGGTGGCTTGTGATATTGTTGCAGGAGGAGCAGGCGTTGCAGCTGTTGACATTAGATCCGTCAGCACGGCGGCGCGTTCACGGTGATGTCAGAGACTGGATCCGGATCTTGAGAACTAGTGGTTGAAGTGGTGTTGGTGTAAACTTCATCTGGAACGTTGAAAAGCTGGGAGACCATTTGCTTTGTAGAGAATATTTAGAATTCTAACATATACTTGGGAGTTATTGCCAGCTATCATACTGGACGCCGATGTCAATGCTTGAACTGTGCTGTATAGTGATTGGTCGGGGTGGGATGGAGGTGGCGACGGCTGGCTGGATATGTGGCTGGTTGGTTGGGAGCTGGGCCCCCATTGGCTAGTAGTAGCAGTAGCAGTGGGTCGTCCTCTCGGAAGCTCCGGGAAAATGGCGGCTTGGACGTTGAAACTTGAAGTTGAGGTGGTTGCTGATTGGTTGGCTCTAGAAAGATAGTCAGTTGGATTTTCCTTGGTGGGCACGTGTCTTAGCTTGTACCCCGCTGACAATTCTCTTATTTCCCTAGCACGATTGCTCACGTAGGAGGTTTTGTTATTATTATTTCTTACCCATTGCAAGACTGCCTCATTATCTGACCACACCACTGTTTCAGTGAAGTGGAGATTACTTAGTGTCTTGGTCAGGTAATGAGCCATTCAAACTCCTATCAATAAAGCTGTTAACTCCATTTGTGTCAATGACCGTTTCATGAACGGTGCCACTCTAGCTTCGGATGTGAACAGTGTGGCCTGCTCATTGGTAACTAGATATGCGACAGTGCCATACACCTTTCCCGAGGCGTCACAGAACACATGCACTTTGACAGGTTGATTAGGGGTTTATGGTATTTCTAGGAACTTAAGGTTGCTTAGAACACTCAGATCCATTGTCAACTGCTACCACTTTTCTTGCAAGTCATTGGGCAACGGATCATCCCAACCTATTTTGTTTTGCCAGCACTCCTGCATGCTTAACTTGAATGTAATTAATATTGGGCTGACTAGTCTTAAAGAGGTCAAATAGTTTGCTGACTAGTGATACCTAGTTTCCTAATTGTTAGATAGGTGTTATTCATTTCCACCGACTTAATGGTAATTTCGTCAAAAGTGGTGTCCCATTCTACACCAAGTACATTTTACCTTTGGGGTACTTTGTATCCGGGGAATACAAAGTACTCATTTAATAGAGGATTATTTAACTCATTTAATAGAGGATTATTAGAAGCCCACGACTGTAGAGGCATATTTGTTCCTAACATCACGCTAATAGCTTCGTGATATATCTCTATGAGTTTGTTTTCATCACTGGTGGTCCCCTCGAAATTATCGACATACAGATTCTAACTAACCTCAGTCTTCTGTGGACTATGAGACTTCTTCTAATGCATATCTAAGGTTGCTTGAAGCAGAAACTGAGAAGTGGCTCCAAACAAGACAAATCTGTAACTGACTATTTCACTATGGGGATCACTCGGATCCTTGACCATGTGGAATTTTGTATAATTTCGGTCTTCTGCCTGAAAATCTACCCTCAGTAATGCTTTACTTATGTAGACTTAAATCCCTATGCAGAACCGTAACAGCACATCATAGTCTTTGAGTCAGACTCAGGCTAGTTTGAAGGCAATTGTTCAAAGAGACACTATTTGCCTTTGTCTTAGCACTACAGTTAAATAATCCATATAGGTGTGGAAAATTAATCCTTCAGTACAGCATGATGAGGCAAATTGTGTCATTTTTATCATTTCAAATTGTGTCAAATCATTTTTGACAATCTTAATGAATTTATTGTCAACTTGTTGTTGCATTACTTCATAGTACAGTTTTAATTTATCAATCTGCTTTTTTAAGTGTGCTACCTGCGCTTTAGATTGACTCACTACCATGAAATGGTTCACTGAAAGTTGTTGATGGTCCAACTTCCATAGTAATCTGACATAATACTGATTTTCCATATAAATAACTGAATCGAGATACTGTTTGTAAGTCCAGGTATCATCAGAACTGGGTTGTTCAGGGACAATGCCTAATGTGGTTAGATCCAATAATATATGTACAGGGGGATCAAGCTCATCCACAGACAAGTCCCTGAACTTGAGTGGTTACTGTTCTAAGCCTAGTCGAGGAGACTCGCCTGCACTGCCGAGCGGTGCGGACGTGTCAGCTGACAGCTCCTGTAGTTTTTGGGTGTGCCGCCAGTTGTTGCTCGGCGCTGTCTGGAGGTGGTGGTGTGGTGTGAGGCGTCAGCTGACCCGGGCGGGGGTCAGCAATATGGCGGCGGCTGGAGGGGGTCGCCTCCGCCGTTCGAATACCGCCCGTTTGGATTTCTCCGTCCCTGTAGACTGGGAAGGTGTGGCGTCCGCGCTGTTGGACGTACTAGGTTTGGACGTCAAGGACCTAGTTGGGTTGGAGAGGTTCTCTCCATCTCGTGTGGCAGTCACTTTCGCCTCTGCAAGTGGCTATGAACATTTGGTGGCGCGGTGGTGTGACCGGCCGATTGCCGTGCCTAAGGCGGCTTGCACAGTGACTGTATCGGATCCGTGGGGGCCTCAGACGTATGTCAGTGTGCACGGTGTACCTGTGACGCTTCCGGTGGAGGAGCTTACTGCTGTGTTCACGCGGTTTGGGACTGTGCAGCGGCACAGGTTCAATGTGTTCGGTGCTGGGAGGCTGCAGGGCCTCCGCCTGGGATCACGGACGCTGCAGATGCGACTGGCGGGGCCTATACCATCCAAGGTGCTGTGCTGTGGGTTCCCTCTCCGAGTGTTTTACCCAGGTCAAGCCCGCACGTGCTTCCGTTGCGGGGAGGAGGGGCATGACGCAGCTCGATGTGACTCTACTCGTTTGCGGTCCGCTTCGGTATTCAGTGCGGGAGATTTCCCTCCCCTCCATCGCCCGGAGGACGCCCTGGCAGGTCCTGGGGGCGCGGATGCGCCTCATGTGGCCCCGGCGGATGTGGTGCCCGAGGGTGTGGTACCTGGTGGGATGCCTCCAGCTGTGGTGCCGGTCTGTGAGCCTGCGAAACCTCTGCATGTTGGGACCCCTGCGAATGTTGTGCCTGGTGCAGCACCCTGGTCTGGCGAGCCTGGTGGTATTCCTGCGCTTCCCGTGTCTGGTGGGGAGCCTTCGGCGGTGGTGCCTGAAAATGAGCCTGGGTCGGCTGTAGCTACTGGTTTGTTTGCACCTATGATGTCCCCTGTGCCAGCCGTGGTGGGCTGTGTCGATGCTTCTGCTTCTGGTATTCTCCCGGATGTGGAGGTGGAGGTGCACCCTATTCCTTGTGGCGCGTTCGGCGATGCGCATGACATGGGCGGTGACTTGTCGGTGTCTTCTGGTGTGAGCGCTGAGCGTCGGGCGGGTGCTGACTGCGTCGTCGATGTGGCAATTGTTCCTGGTGAGTGCTGTGTTGGCCCGGAGTGCTGTGTTGGGCCGGTTCCTGCTCCCCTTGCCAGTGGGGAAAGTTCGGCCTGTGTTGCTCCTCGTCGGAAGCGGGATGCGGACGGGCGTTCCAGCAGTGGAGAACCCCCTGGTAAAAGGGTTGAGGCTGCGCGGAGCTGTGCATCGGTACCACCACCCCCCCCCACCTCCCCCTAATTCCCCTGAGTCCGAGATGGATTCCGGGTGTGATGCAGTTCCGGATGGAGGCGACGTACTCTCCTCGAGGGTGGGTAGCGGGGGTGTGTGGTCCCTGACGGAGGGGCCAAAGAGGGCCTCGTCACGTGTTGTCAGCCCTTTGCACCTTCGGCGGGATCGGTCGTCCGGCGTCAAGGAGTTCTCACCGGTGGACGAACCCCTGGGGCTTGGCCCTCGTGCGGCTGACGCCGTCTCTGCTGGACGGGGCTCTGTGCCTACCGGGGTGTCTGCGGGAGCTGTGGGAACCTGATTGTTCTCCATGGCGCCTGCTATTGTATGCGCTTCTCTGAATGTGCGTGGATTGAATGCTTTGGCAGTTCAATTAGGACTTTTGGATGTGCTTCGGGAGCAGCGTGTGGATGTGGCTCTTATACAAGAGCACAATGTTAAGGATGTGTCTGTGTTGCAGGTTCTGTGTGCCGAATTTGTTGTTATTTTGAACCCGCCAAGATCGTCCTTTGGGGGGACGCTGATCTTATTTTCGCGGAGGGCGTCCTTTTCCGTGCTTCACACGGAAATGGACGAAGACGGGCGGGTGTTGTTTGTTCGGGCGGGGTTTTTAGGGGTTGAGATTCCTTTCCTGACGGTGTACGCCCCTTCTGGTGTAGTGCAGCATCAGGCCCGGGAGTTGTTTTTTCGGGATGGGCTTTTACCGTACCTGCGGCATGATACGCGGGATTTAATTTTTGGGGGTGATTTTAATTGTGTTACGTGTGTCCGCGATTGCTCTAGTCAACACCCACGGCATGTGTCGGCTGCGTTGATTGAAGTTTTGCGTGCGTGTGGGCTTCGGGATGCAGCTGTGTTGTGTGGTGGTGCGTTGGATTATACTTTCGCTGCGCGCGGGGCGAGCTCTCGTTTGGATAGGTTTTATGTCTCTGGTGGGGAGTGTTCGGTATTTGATTTTCGGACGGTCCCGGTAGCCTTTTCGGACCATTGTTTGGTGGTTGTCCGGGTGGGTGTCCGGAGTCAGGTGCGGGTGGGGCCTGGGTGGTGGAAACTGAATTGTAGTTTGTTGCGGTGTCCGCGCATTTGTGCGCAGTTTCGGGCCTGGTGGGTCGGTATCGTTGCTCGGAGACATGATTTCTCTTCGTTGTTTGTTTGGTGGGAATGGTGTAAGGTGGAGTGTCAGAGGTTCTTTAAGGTTGTTGCGAAGAGGGAGGCTGCTGGGAGGTTTGGTCTCTTGCGGATGTTTCAGGCGCGTTTGTCGGTTTTGTATGCCCGGTTAAATGTTGGGAATGACTGTTTCAGTGAAATTGCTGAGTGTAAGGAGCGTATTTGCGATTTACGTGCGGTGTTGGCTGACGGGGTTCGAGTGCGTGCGCGTGTGGCTGAACGGGTGGATGGGGAAAGGATCTCCCCCTTTCTTTTGGAGAGGGAGAAGGCGGTTCGGAGTGCCGTTCTTTTGCAGGGTCTACGGCGTTCCGATGGCACTGTGCTCTCTAGCACTGCTGGGGTATTGCGATACGCGAAACAGGAATTGGAGACTCTTTATGGGGAGGTGAGTGTGGATAGTAAGTTTGCGGACTCATTTTTGGATGCGTGCTCACCCGGTTTGACAACGACGGAGTGTGCTGGTTTGGTGCAGGATGTCTCCATGGTAGAGATCCGGGAGGTGGTTTGGTCCTTTAAGTCCGGGAAAGTGCCGGGTGCGGATGGCCTGCCCATTGAATTTTACCGCACTTTTTGGGATGTGTTGGGGGTGGTGGTCTTGGAGGTGGTGCGAGAAGGTTTGCGTTTGGGTGCTCTGCCGGACTCTTTTTGTGACGGGATCGTGCGGCTGCTTCCGAAACAGGGCGACTTGAGTTTGTTTGCGAATTGGAGGCCAATCACATTATTGAATGTGGATTACAAGATTCTTTCCAAGGTCTTGGCGCGTCGCTGTCGGGGTGTCGTTGCGTCAGTGATCTCGGTTGAGCAATTTTGCGGAGTGCCTGGCCGTGCCCTGACGCATTGCAATGGTTTATTTCGGGACGTGCTTCTGTATGCGTCAGAATTTCGGCTTTCGGCGGCTATGATTTGCCTGGACTGGTCCAAGGCTTTCGACCGGGTGTCGTTGGCTTTTGTATTTCGTGCCATGGTGAAACTCGGGTTCCCGGAGGTGTTTATTGGATGGGTCCGTTTGTTATATCTTCGGAGTCGCAGTCGGGTGTGTGTGAATGGGTTTTTCAGTTCGTTTTTCGGGATTTGTCGTTCGGTTCGTCAGGGGTGTCCGATGTCGATGTTGCTATATGTCATTTTTCAGGAACCCCTCTTCAGGGCAGTGAAATCGTGCCCCTTGATTGTACCTCCTTGCCTGCCGTCCGGATTTAAGCTTCCCATTTGTGGTTATGCTGATGACACGGTGCTTTTTGTGGCTTCGGAGGGTTCGGTGTTGGCTGTGCAGGATGTTCTTAGCCGTTTTGAGTCGGCCACGGGGGCTGTGCTCAATCGCGCAAAGTCGGGGATCATGGGGATCGGTGCGTGGACCTCTCGCCTGGTGTGGGAGAGGTCGTGGTTTCCAGTGGTCTCCTCGCAGCGCGTACTTGGGGTTACTTGGTTTGCCTCCTATGACAGGTCGTTGGCCTGGAATTGGGATGTTGTTTCCCGTTCGGTTGGGATTGCGGTGGGCCTTCTGTCGCGTCGTCCTCTGACCATTTATCAGCGTGGCTTGCTGGTTACATGCAAGGTGTTGTCAAGGGTCTGGTTTCTTGCTCGGTGTTTTCCTTTGGATCGTCGCAAAGCCTTGCTCCTGGAGCGCGTCGTTTACAAGTATGTGTGGTGTGGTCGGTACCAACCGGTGCGTCGTTCGACGTTGGTGTTCGGGGTGCGTGAGGGGGGTGTTGGCATTCCTGACGTCTTCACGAAGGCCCGGGCCCTTTTCTGGGTCTCGTTGTATCAGGGGCTGATGCTCAGCGGTGGTTTGAATACGCTGGGCGTGTTTTTTTGTTCAGTTCGATTTAGTTATTTAGTTGATTTGGGGGTTTCTCAGGAGGTGGCTTTGTCTACCCCCCCTGTTTTTTCTTGGGCGGTCGAGATTCTTCGGGAACTCTGCCATTTTCCTGGTTTTCTGTCGTTTTCTTGTAGGGCTGTGTATGAGGTGTTGTTGCCCCGGGTGAGGCCGCGGGTGGAGGGGTTGTTCCCATGTTGGGATTGGGGTGCTATATGGTCTTCTTTAGGGGCGAGGTTTTTAGCGCCCCAGCAGCGTGAATTGTTGTTCCGGTGTTTGCATCTGTCGCTGGCGACGAATGAGCGTTTGTATATGTTGGGGCTGCGTGCCTCGGAGGCGTGTGTGCATTGTGGGTTATGTGAGTCGCAGGTGCATGTGTTTTATTTTTGTGGCAGGTTGAGAGGTTTGGTGGACTGGTTTCGGGATGTCCTGGAGGCGTTCTGTGGTCCTGGTTGTCGAGGTGATGTGTTGCAATTTTTGTTTTTGCACTTTCCGGGTTATTCGAGGCGTGTGCGTAATACTTTGTGTGTTTTGGTTGCGGATTATGTGTTTTGTGTGTGGGTCGGGAGGCGCGAGGGTTATGGAGTTACACGCGTTTTGGGGTTTCTGCGGGGTCGCATGCGATTCACTTGGTGGTGGTTACGGCGGGCTTTTCCAGTGGAATTCGGTGGGTGGTTTACGGTTGCCTATGTCCGTGGGGTTGCCTTCCGATAGTGCGGGTTTGGGTGTTTCGATGCTGTCCCCCTCTAGGGTGTCCTTGGCGGGGGTCGTGCTTGGTTGTGTTTTTCACGTGTTGTGTGTGTGTGCTGCTCCTGTGTATGTGTGGTGTGTGGTGTCTCTGTGCCTACCAATGCGTGTGTGGTCGGCCATGTGTGGGCCGGGGTGGTTTTGTTTGTTGTTTTATATTATGATGTAAATTATGTCCGCTATATTTGGAGGCCGTAAATTGTTTTGGCCTGTGCACTGTATGTGCGACGTGTATTTTATGTATATTTTGTGAGTATGGCGTGGGTGGATGTGAGTGTGGGTGAGTCATGTGTTTTCCCATTTAGGGGATTAGTGTTGTTGGATGTGTAGTGCTTGTACGGTTTGTCACTATGGGTGTGTGAAGGCTCGCCTTGTCTGTGGCCGTGTCCCTTTGTTTGTTTGGTTGGGTGTAGTTGTAAATGGTATGCCTCCCCTATGTGGTTTCCTCCAATTTTTATGCGTGTAATGATCCTTTTTGTCGTGTTGTGTGTGTATATGTCTACATTCTAATTTGCTACTTGAGCCGTGCTACTGTGTTTGCACGGTTTCCGTGGTTTTGTACATTATATTTGCCGATTATTATGTGTATTGTGTACTTCATTTTTGCCGGTTATTATGATTATTGTGTGCTTCTGGTTTGCGACTATTGTCTTAGTTGTACTTGGGAATTGTTCCCGTTATACATTTTGTTTCATGTAGCGCCAAGTCCTCAAATTTATGTAAATATTGTCTGGGTTCTTATGCATTCCTTCAACAGGAGTGTCCATATGGTTTATTGTGTTTTGTTATATTGGTTTATGGTTCTTAGGGTTTACTTTTCTTGTTTTTGATTGTTATGCTAATTGTTATGATAATTGTTCTACATGTACTGGTCTTAGCACCATTGCTACCGTTGCTTATGTTGTGATGTGTATATTGTCTGGTTGTTCCTGAGTCTATTTTGGTCATAGTTTTCTCTTTTGTGTGACTCAGTATTTATGTATTTATTGTTCTTAATATAAATAAAAAAAAAAATTACTACAAATCCGACAGTTATCTTACTGGGCTTAGCTCGAGCATTCCTTGCTCGAGTGAACTCGGCTGTTGCCTTGGACAGGTGTTCTCGTATTTTCTTGAAAACTAGTTGCATTTGTCTATGCTTTACTTTAAGAAAATCATCTACATTATACAAAGGAGAAGGGGTAAGTTAGTCAATTCATTAGGGAGGATCTTATCTGTACCATAAAGAATAGTTTGAGGTGTGTCAGCTGTAGAAACATTAATCGAAGAATTTATGGCACACTGAATTAAGGGTATGAACTCATCCCAATTACTGTTATCAAAATTCAACATGACTCTCAAGGCATCTAACACTTTCCTGTTAGTATGCTCTGCTAACCCATTACTTGCTGGGTGATCTGGCATAATGCTACATTTTTTAATGTTATATAAATCGCACAAGCTAGTTAAAACGCTATTACTGAATTCTGGACCATTATCTGAAAGGATTACTTTAGGCATACTATATCTACAAATTATTTGGTCATTGAATGCACTGGCTATAGTTTCTGCTGTTTTGTTCGGGATAGGAAATAGTTCGCAATACCGTGAAAAATTGTCAACCATTACAAGCAAGTGTTTGTTCCCTTTTTCGGTTTCCGCAAAATTCGTCAACAAATCCATTCATACACGTTCCCAAGGAGCTTTAGTTGCTGGGTACACATTAATTGGATTAGTCCCTGCTACATGTCCCTTGTGCTGTAAACAGGTTTAACATCTGTCAACATAATGAGCAATGTCCTTAGCCATTTTTGGCCAAAAATACTTTAATCGCCCTTGCTGGAGTGTACGATCCTTTCCTGGATGTGCACTTGCCGGAGCATTATGGATAATTTTTAACACTGTTGGTACCATGACAGCTGGAACAACTGACAACATTTCTTCGGGGCTGTCCCTAGCTTTACTACTCTACATAGCAAATTGTCTAAAATCACTAACTCTTTCAGTGATACTGGAGGTTTGTGAATCGGGCGAGTATCTTGCTTAGTTAAAAACTTAATGATGGGTGCCCATATGGGGTCTTATCTCTGTTCCGTCTCGATTACTGTAGCGTCTAATGCTTGGTAATTTAACTGAATCACAGCTATGTGTCGAGAAAACACATCAGCTACAATATTTTGCTTTCCTGGGATATAACTAAATGTGGGATTGAACTCTTGAATTGCGAGCAAATATCTAGCAAACTTTCCAACAGGATTCTTATTCTTGAACAAGGGAATTAATGGTTGGTGATCTGTAAGAACATGAACTGGGTAATTATAAATTGTATCCCTGAAATGTTTAAGAGCCCATACAACTGCTAAAGCTTCACATTCTGTTGCACTATAATTTTTCTCTTCTGTTTGAAGTAATGCAACACCTAATCCTATGTCACTAGCATCTGTAACCAACGTAAAAGGTTTAGAAAAATCTGGGTACCTAAGGACAGGTGTCGAGATCAATGCCTCCTTGAGTTTTTGGAATGACTGTCCCTGGGCTTCTTCCCAAACAAAGGGTTCATCCTTTCTTTGTAACTTGTAAAGTGGAGCGGCTATAATAGAGAATCCAACAATAAATGAACTATAAAATCCTACAAGACCTGTGAACTGTCTTACGGCTTCTGCAGTACGAGGCGTTGGAAAATCACTGGCCACAATCATTTTTATTAATTCAATGTAATGCCTGAAGGTGTAACTGTATGACCTAAAAAATAAATTCCTTTAAAAATGAACACTTTGCAAAGTTTTATTTTGAAATAAGCTTCTGCGAGCTTTGCGAGTACTTTCTCAAGATTCTGAAAATGAGTCTGAACATCTTGCGATATGATTATGAGATCATCAAGGTAAACTAGAAGAGAACTTCCTATCAATCAACGAAATAGATTCGTCATGAGCCGTGAAAAGGTTATAGGACTACTCCGCAAACCAAATGGTATTCGTTTCAAATGAAAATGACCATTGGGAGTACTAAAGGTTGTCAACTGTTTACTTTCCTCATCAAGGGGGATTTGTCAAAATCCCTGCAACAAATTTAACACTGAGAATACTTTGTAGCAAGTCATTTATCAGGTATAGTTACTCTGTTAAGCTTCCGATAATCGATTACAGGTCTCCAGGTACCATCTCGCTTTGGTATAAGAATCAATGGAGCGTTCCATGACGAATTACTCGACTCAATTACATCACTCTAACATTTCCTCTATGAGTCTATCAGCTTCTGCTCTCTGAGAATGTTTCCTCTATGAGTCTATCAGCTTGTGCTCTCTGAA
>WNGS01078417.1:4789-19506 GCA_020271785.1 Procambarus virginalis | reverse complement strand
CAATTGAATCTCTTCCCACACTCTGGACACTCGTGAGGTTTGTCACCTGAATGCACTAACGTGTGAGTCTTCATATGTTCAAGGCGACTGAATCTCTTCCCACACTCTGGACACTCGTGAGGTTTGTCACCTGAATGCACTAACATGTGAGTCTTCATATTTCCAATACAATTGAATCTCTTCCCACACTCTGGACATTCGTGAGGTTTGTCACCTGAATGCACTAACATGTGACGCTTCACATGTCCAGGACTGGTGAATACCTTAGGACACTGTGGACATTGGTGAGTCTTCATCTTTATGACAGGTGCAGTTTGTGTGAAGGTTTTCTCCCCCGGATGTTGGGAGAAGCGTCAAGGCTTGAGTGTTGTTTTCTTAGAGTTAGACTTGATGTGAGCACTTGGCGGTCAATGGTGGTGCTTCTTCTTTATGATAGGTGCAGTTTGTGTGATGGTTTTCCTTAATGCTCGTGCTGGACATCACCGGCTGTGGCGCTGCTAAAATGGCGGCGGTTGTTTACCCTCTCATCACCTAAGCGTTCCAATGTTTTGTCTGGTTCCACTTATCATTTTTCCTACTTTTATTTTGTTTATAACTGGTCATTTACAATAACACTTGTATTTATCCTCATATTTTTCAATCAAAGAATGTACTTGGAATTGTTTCTTTAAACATAATGCCACACGATTATACTTTTTGAAGGAAACAGCTCTCCCATAGTGGATGTGCTCCGAACCATAATGGAACTGACCCAAGTATCAGTTGGGTCAACCCAAGTATCGCGTTTCCAAAATGGTCACACATGAAAATGAAAATGAAATGAAATGAAAATGAAAATGTTTATTTAGGTAAGGTACATACATACAAGTGATTGTACAGAGAGTGATGGAGATATAGATAAGGCTAGTACATACAGTGCCTAAAGCCACTATTACGCAAAGCGTTTCGGGCATGAAAAACTTAAATGACTAAGGCTTAAGTTATCCATCCTTAGCTGGAACATTGCATCCCTCAATAAAAGATTCTCAGATTTACATCACAAAGTAACAACTGAACACATCGATATTGTATGTCTCCAGGAGTGCAGAGTTCCCGCAAGATCCTCACCCCCGAAATTGCCCTCATTTGTTTCTTACAACCTCAGATCCAGCAACTCTTGCATTCTATACATCAAACAATCCCTACCCCATCAACTTCTGCCAGAAAAACAAACTGCCGGTCAACAGTATCATGGAGTGAGGATCTATGTGGGCAACTCTGTCCTCAATGTATTTAATCTATATGCTCCAGCAGGAAAGTTAAATTATATTGATCTTCCAGCCTGCGCTCGAGCAGAGCCAACCATCATTCTTGGTGACTACAATGCTAGACACAAGGACATTGGCGGCTCTCGCTTCAGTAACGGTAATGGGAATCAACTGCTGTCGCTACTAAATAGTCACCAAGATGTGCAGATTGTGGGTGACCTTGAACCCACGCATATTTGTGGAGGCATTCTAGACCTCTGTGTTGGTTTCAACGTCTCTCACGTCTGGTGCACATCATCTATTGTAACAGATTTGTTGTCAGATCATCACCCTAGATTGACTACTCTATGTATAGGAGATACCATCCTGCCCGGTGGAACTTTCAAACGCAAACGGCTCAGTGTTCCTCCTGCTCGACGTGAAGACTTTGTTGCTCATGTGTCAGAGTGGTACAGCACTTATGATCCCTCCACAGTCCAGACATTTAACGACGATCTAGTACAGAGCATTCAGATGTTTGCTGACCCTTTAGGTCGGCCCCCTGCACCATCCAATAGTCGGAACGACATGAAAGGTAATAAACGTCATGCCTATTACAATGACCCCAAATTGCGTACTTTGAAACGCACTGCCAGACGAGTTGGACTTGCATATAGGGAAACACGTACGCCAGCAATGCTCAAGCTCTTTCAGAAAGCCCTAGCCAAGGCGAGGGAGCGCATGACAGAGCTCAGGCAAGATAACTGGGAAACTTTTGTTAACAGTCTCAACTCTCACACACCCCTCAGCCAGGCATGGAAGGATATTAAAAGAATTAAAGGCGATAAGATCGGCCAAGTAGCACACCCTCACCCTCTACACAGAGCAAACGAGTTAGTCGATGCTTGGGCAACCACCTCTAGCTTCAATAATCTTCCCCCAGACATACAGTTCAGATTAAATGCTGGTTACGGAGATCGAGAAAGGCTCGTTGACTTCATGCTCCACAAGGAAGATGAATGCAACGTGCCATTCACTGAGTTTGAATTACTCGCGGCCCTAAACAAAGGCAAAGCCACATCCCCGGTGAAGATGGTATCACTTATGACATATTGCGTCTGCTCCCTTTAGTACCAGGGAATCCCCTGCTTGAGCTGTATAATATGAGCTATGTTACTGGGGAACTTCCTATCTCTTGGACCAACAGTATAATCATTCCAATTCCCAAGCCAAATCAAGAGAATGCTTTCCGCCCAATTTCCCTTACTAGCTGCATTTGCAAAACATTCGAGAGAATGGTCCTAAACCGTCTCCTCCATAGAATAAGAACCATGCTATCCCCCCAGATATATGGCTTCATGCATGGAAGGAGTGTGCATCATTGCATCACCACCTTTCTTACCCTGCACACTGAAAAGTCATATACCACCTTCCTAGATCTTAAGTCTGCCTTTGATATTGCAAATAGACATGTTATCTTGAGTGAGCTTGCAAGAATGAATATTGGTGGTCGGCTTCTTTGTTGGATCAGGGGTTACTTATCCAACAGGAAGTCATCTGTATTTTTCCAGGGGCATAGGAGTGTAACAAGAGACTTTGAACTAGGTACCCCGCAGGGTGGTGTCCTCAGTCCTACCTTATTTAATATCTTAATAAACACGCTGTTAAACTCTATACCGAGCAAACCCAACGTCCACATCATTAGCTATGCTGATGATATAATGATACACACCACTGGGTATGCTAACACACAGAACACTCTTAACTCTGTATTAGATTCATGTCAGGACCTAGGTTTAATTATCTCAGCAGAGAAAACAAAGATACTAAAACGGCGCCCACCCAGGCAGGGAGGAGCTGTTCGCAAGATGCAACTATCTGATGGCTCCCAGCTTGACTATGTAAACAGATTCAAATACCTTGGCCTTGAGGTGCCACTGTATGGTCCTGTTGTATTCAGACTCTGTCGTCAGTATAAAGAGAGGCTCCGAGCTCTCAAGGCTGTTGCAGGTTATCACTCAGGCTATGGTGCCAATGTCAGGATTGTCAAAATGATGTACCTTGCATACATCAGATCTTTAGTGGATTATGCTGCACCTCTGCTTGTTTTGATGCCTGAAAGAAAGCTTGGAGGGCTTGAAAAATTGCAGAACGAAGCCCTGAGGATAATCCTTGGGTGCCCTCGTACCACAAAGATACTTAATATGAGAAAGGAACTTAATAACCAATCAATAACCAATTATAACAATAACTTAATAACCAATAACCTCAACCAATGTGGTCTGTCTAACTTTATTAGCGCTCCCAATGAGTCAACATAATTAATCCCCTTGTCACGTAGTGCGGGCTAGGTATCCTAATTTCTTTTTGTTTCACTTTTTAATTAATTTTTAATTTACCTTCTACTAGTCATTTTCTGGGCACAATTAACCGAGTGCTTAATTATATCTTCATGCCTCTTAAGTATACGGTCATAACTTACTACTTTTAGTAAATAATCCTTAGCTTAAATTAACCTATGTTTATTACTCAACTTTTCACTCATTTCAATTATTACTAAGGTTGCCTAGCCTCGCCATCCTCTCTTACTCCATTGTACCACTGGCTTTGCCTGTGTCTCATTTATGGAAATTATTTACTTACAGCTAGTGTACCTGAGAGTACCTGTAAGCTACCTCATTTTTTGTTCTTTTTTTGTTCATTTTGTTTGTGTGTTGTATAGACTTGTTTTATATATATTTCCCCTTTTATATCTTAATTATTTTTTGTAATTTGCCATTCCTGCATTGTATTCCTGCAACCATCCTTCTTATGCAGGCAAGTTTAGACCCTGAACTAAACCTCTTATCCACTATCTATGACAATCATCACTTTAATGATCTGAACTGCAGATATTTTACAGCAAATGATGTAAACAATGTATTATCACATAATCACAATATCTCTGTAATCAACTTAAATGTTAGATCCCTAGGTAAACACTTCGATGATGTTAGTGCCTTAATTGAAACTATTGACAACAAATTCACTTTTATTGTACTTACTGAAACATGGTTGAAAGAGGATACTACTCAACTCTTAACATGCCTAACTACTTGGCAATTCACAACTGTCGTCAAACTCAGAGAGGTGGTGGTACTGCTCTTTACTACCATCATGAACTAACATGCTTAAAAGTAATTAGAACTAGAGACTGCTGTGGGGAGTATATCTTCGCCAGTTTCAGAGTAAAGGGTACCGAATCTATCCTGTCTGTGGGAGCAGTCTATAGGATTCCTAACACTGATGTGCCCGAATTCAATTCAAACCTTAGAAATCTAATACTCGATAACAGACTTAACAAAAACCATCTAATTATCGCAGGGGACTTTAATATTGACCTCTGCGAGCCTGAGCACCCTACTACTGTTAGCTTCCTCAACTGTATGAATTCCTGCTTCCTCATACCCTTAATCACTAGACCTACCAGAATCACTGATAGTACTGCCACGACTCTAGATCACATCTGGACCAACATAACCTCTCCGCTTACTTCAGGTATAATCACCGACAGTACTACAGACCATTACCCCACATTTCTCTTAACTAACATTAACAAACCACCTCTAGAGTCAAGGGAGATAAGTTTTAGGCTGCACAATGAATCTGCTATAGGCAATTTTATAACTGCTGCTGATAATGTCAACTGGGAGTCAGAGTTAGGTAACATAGGGGACATCAACCTAGCAGTACAATCTTTTCTTCAAAAAACTCTAAGCCTTTATAACACCCACTGTCCTATGCTTACAAAACAAGTCACTACCAAAAGGCTTAACAATCCCTGGCTTACAAAGGGAATACTTAAATCCATTAATAAAAAACATGACCTTGAGAAGAAGTATAGGCTAGGAACCGTCTCTAAAGAATTCTCAAAGAATTACTCTTTACTGCTATCTAAGATAATTAGACGAGCCAAAACTAAATACTACGAAGATAAATTTACCCAAATAAAGAGCAACATTAAAAAAACTTGGAGCACAATTTCACAAATCTTGGGATCAAAGAAGATTTTAAACAACAAACCAACACTCCTGTCAAATAACGATGGTCAGCTTTCAGCATCTGATTCTGCTATTGAGTTCAATAGGTTCTTCTCTTCCATTGGGTCATCCCTTGCAAATGATATTCCTTCTTCCAGTACTGAGGTTAAGGACTACCTGTTAACTATACTCTCTGTACCTAAAGCCTACTAATTCCACTGATGTCAATGAGATAATCCTTTCCCTTAAAACCAAGTCTAGTGCCCTTGAGGAGATTCCGACATTAATTTACAAAAAAGCCTCCAGATCCTTAGCCCCTGCAATTACATTGCTCTTCAACAAGTCACTTGAACTCCAAACCTTCCCAGATATTCTAAAAAAAGCGAGAGTAACCCCTGTCCACAAATGTGGTGATCTCACTGATGTTAACAACTACAGACCTATTTCAATCCTGCCTAACTTATCAAAAATTTTGAAAAACTAATCTACAAGCAGCTTTACTCTTATCTAGCCAAGCACAATATACTTAGCTCTTGCCAATATGGCTTCAGACCTAAAAAAAGCACTAACGATGCACTTATTAGTATGATTAACTTAATTCATGCAGCTCTTGATAAAAATGAGTTCCCTGTTGGGTTATTTGTGGACCTGCGTAAGGCTTTTGACACTGTGAACCACCAAAACCTTCTTCTTAAATTACATCATTATGGAGTCAGAGGACTCTCCCTGCAATACCTCAAATCTTACCTTACTGACAGACTCCAGTATGTTTCTGTGAACAATTCAATTTCTCCTACCCTACCCATCAACATTGGTGTTCCTCAGGGCAGTATACTTGGCCCTCTCCTCTTTCTCATCTACATTAATGACCTTCCAAATGCCTCCCAACACCTTAGACCAATTCTATTTGCTGACGACACAACCTTCATTTACTCCAGTCCTGACCCCCTTGCTCTAAATGCCACAGTAAATACCGAGCTTAATAAAGTCCATCTTTGGCTAACTGCCAACAAACTCACCCTTAACATTGACAAAACTTTCTATATTCTGTTTGGCAATAAATCCTCTAACCAAATAAATCTCAAGATTAACAATACCCAAATTTGTAACAAATTAGATGGCAAATTCCTTGGCGTTCTCATTGATCACAAGCTTAATTTCCAGGGACACATTCTAAATATATCAAAAAAAGTTTCAAAAACTGTTGGCATTCTTTCTAAGATCAGATATTATGTACCCCGCCCTGCCCTGGTGACTCTCTATTACTCCCTCATCTATCCATATCTCAACTATGGTATTTGTGCTTGGGGTTCTACTACCCAAAATCATTTACGTCCTCTAATTACTCAACACAAAGCTGCTATTAGGACAATATCCAACTCTGGCCCCAGACATCACTCGGTACCCCTACTCAAATCTCTCAATATGTTAGATATTAAGTCACTGCACATTCTCTCATGTGTATTATACATATATAAAACGCTGAACTGTAATGCCAATCCTGACCTCAAAAGCTTCATTGAAAGCTGTAACAGAACCCATGAGCACCACACCAGAAATAAATACAGTTTTGATATTCCAAGAGTACGACTTAACCAAACTAGAAATGCTCTACAAATCAAGGGACCCAGAATGTGGAATGACCTTCCCAACCATGTTAAAGACTGTACCTCTCTCAACCAGTTTAAGATTAAAACTAAACACTACCTTNATGTGTTTAATATAGCTTCACGTTCTTAAACTCCTGCCACACTCTGCACACACGAAACGGCGTTCCTCTGAATGCCTTAATAAGTGTCTCTTCAGATGGCCAAGACGACAGAAACTCTTACCACACTCTGGACACTCGTGAGGTTTGTCATCCGAATGCACTAAAATGTGAGTCTTCATAAGACGAAGCAGACTGAACCTCTTCCCGCACATGGGACACTCGTGAGGTTTGTCATCTACACTTGTGGGGGCTGTACACTTGGGGGATTGTCTGCCGAATGGAATAAGATAGGAGAATGCACTAAATTGTGAGTCATCATATGACTAAACAGACTGAACCTCTTCTCACACTCGGGACACTCGAGAGGTTTGTCCTCAACGCTTGTGGGAATTAACAGCCGAATGTATAAAAGATGAGAGGACCTACTTCGAAGATGCCTGAACCTCTTCCCAGCACCTCCTCGCTCCTGTGCACCAACATGTGAGTCTTCATATCTCCACTCTGAATGAGGCTCTTCCCCCACTCTGTACACTTAAGAATATGAGAAGAAATTCGTGAGCACTTGGCGCTTAAGGTGATGCTCCTTTAAGATAGGCGCAGCTTGTGAAGGTTAGACCTTAACGCAGATGAGTGGAGACACGTTTTGAGTGTATCGCCCAGGAACGCAGCAGCGAGACGATTGGTGCGTCCCCGTGCGCGCGTAAATACCCCCCCCCCCCCAAAAGATGCACGCTCAACCATGGTCGGTTAGCCACCGAGTATGGTATTACATTTTCTTCCTTCCCAGAAATTCCGCCGTTTGCCTTGCATACAGCGTCTATTTCTTTCTAAGATCAGATATTATGTTCCCCGCCCTGCCCTGGTTACTCTCTATTACTCCCTCATCTATCCATACCTCAACTATGGTATTTGTGCTTGGGGTTCTACTACCCAAAATCATTTACGTCCTCTAATTACTCAACACAAAGCTGCTATTAGGACAATATCCAACTCTGGCCTCAGACATCACTCGGTACCCCTATTCAAATCTGTGAATATGCTTGATATTAAGTCACTGCACATTCTCTCATGTGTATTATACATATATAAAACGCTGAACTGTAATGCCAATCCTGACCTCAAAAGCTTCATTGAAAGTTGTAACAGAACCCATGAGCACCACACCAGAAATAAATACAGTTTTGATATTCCAAGAGTACGACTTAATCAAACTAGAAATGCTCTACAAATCAAGGGACCCAGAATGTGGAATGACCTTCCCAACCATGTTAAAGACTGTACCTCTCTCAACCAGTTTAAGATTAAAACTAAACACTACCTGATAAATTCCCTGTAACCTACCTTACCCCTCTATTGTCAACCCATGTCTGTAATTTTTTTATTGAACGCTGTTTGTCTACCTATTGTATTTGTGCTGCTTTTTCAGTCATGTTTCCCCCTTTTTTTATCTATTTGTATCTGTTCTCAATACATTTTATTATTTTTGCTCAATTAGTATTAAGTTTTAGATATTAATGTTTTTCTTGCCCGAAACGCATTGCGTAATAGTGGCTTTAGGCATTGTATGTACTAGCTCTATCTATAAATCGATCCACTTATGTAAAATCACTTTATGTATGTACCTTTCCTGAATAAACATATGTATTTATATTTATAAGTAATTACAGAGCTCAAAGTACCTCATACCATTTGGTCTGCAGTCACTGCATGATAACAGGGCAATCACAGATATAGTGTTGGAGCGCAGGTTCGATCTCTCAAGTAGGACTGAAAACAAATGTTTTTTCACCAAGAGGGTCATAAACCCATGGAACCGCCTACCCGCTGAAGCCGTAAATGCCAATATCCAGCTAAAAAATATCATTAAGACAATTGGTGGGACTATTAACAAGCCGCCGGCTTTCTGTCCTCGTCGAGGCCACGAAATAGTTAGTGGCACTTGGGTAAATTCAGGTAAATATATACAATAATTGTCAGCGCATCTTCCGAGCAACAAGGAAAGCTACACAGTATCTCTTAGAATTTCGTAGGTAAGCAAAAAATGTAACTTATTTGTTAACTACAATGTCGGTGCTGGCTGTAGGAGTTGAAAAAACATAGTTTTCGAAATATGCTAATTTTATAATTCAATTAGACTTAAATAGGTGGCAGGTGAGCTCCAATAAGCCAGCGTCATGATTGGCTAAATCTTAATTATGAAGAATGTTGCCTTCTCTCTGATTGGCCAAACGAAAATCCCAAGTGATATTTAGCGAGACTTCTAGAAAGTTGCTAATAACTTCGTAAGTACAGCTTTCTGAATTGCACGTATTCACGTTCTTAGTCGGTACTTAATGAACCTTCGTAGCACACCTACTTACGAAGAAATACATGGAGCATGAAAATAGGTCCAGGGACGTAAGATTAGCTCCCGTAGCCTTTCCTTGTAGCTCATACCACTTAGTTCTGGGACTAGTATGGTGGTATACCTCTGAATCTTCTCTAACTTTGTCATGTGTTTAACTAGGTATGGACTGAAGGCTGGAGCTGCATACTCCAGGATTGGTCTGACATACGTGTATACAAGGTCCTGAACGATTACTTATACAAGTTTCTAAAGGCAGTTTTTATATTTGCCAATCTAGCATATGCCGCTGATGATATATCCTTTTGATATGTGCTTCTAGGGACAGGTTCAGTGTGATATCAACCGGCCCCCCCCAAGAGTATTTTCTTTAACTTTTGCAGGGTTTTACTTCCCAGATGGCACCTTGTGTTCAGCCTCCTGCTCCCTTCACCTAATTTCATTACATTACACTTTCCCGAGTTGAACGTTAGTCGCCATTTTCTAGACCAGTCTTCCAGTTTGTCCAGGTCATCCTGTAGTCTGTATTTTCATTTGTCAGGATTCTTCTCATAATTTTTGTATTATCAGCAAACATTGAGAGGAATGAGTCTATACTCTCTGGAAGATCATTTACATATACCAGAAACAGGATGGGTCCAAGTAGAGCCCTGTGGGACTCCACTGGTAACATCTCGCCACTCTTATGTCTCCACCCCCCCCCCCTCACAGTTACTTGATGTTTCCTGTTGCTTAGATACTCAATTATCCACTGGAACGCCTTACCTTCTACTACCCGTTTCTCCAACTTTTGTAACAGCCTTTTATTGGGTACTGTGTCAATGGCTTTCTGAAAGTCCAAGAATATGCAGACTGCCCACATTTTTTCTTGCCTAATTTTTGTTGCTTGGTCATAAAATTCTATTAAGCCTGTGAGGCACAATTTACCATCTCTAAATCCATGCTGGTGGCGGTTTTGAGCTCGATGTATGTAATTATGTATGTCCGTATGTATATATTTTTTTTATATACAAGAGCTGTTACATTCTTGTACAGCCACTAGTACGCGTAGCATTTCGGGCAGGAGTATGTATATATGTACTTTTCCTTAGATAACAATTATTCTTTTTTTATTAATATTATTATTATAGTTATCAGAGGAGATCATGGGAAGCTCGACAGTTCTTTGAAATGAAAAAAGATGGTCTTTATTTGAGATGGTGATGTACCATGGGAGAGTGTGCCTGTAAGACACATGGTGGTGATGTACCATGGGAGAGTGTGCCTGTAAGACACATGGTGGTGATCTACCATGGGAGTGTGTGCCTGTAAGACACATGGTGGTGATGTACCATGGGAGAGAGGGCCAGTAAGACACATGGTGGTGATGTACCATGGGAGAGTGTACCTGTAAGACACATGGTGGTGATGTACCATGGGAGAGTGTACCTGTAAGACACATGGTGGTGATGTACCATGGGAGAGTGTGCCTGTAAGACACATGGTGGTGATGATGTACCATGGGAGAGTGTGCCTGTAAGACACATGGTGGTGATGTACCATGGGAGAGTGTGCCTGTAAGAGACATGGTAGTGATTTACCATGGGACCATTTACTATGCCTGTAAGACACATAGACATACACCCCGAAATGTTGCGCGTGCTATTTGCTGTACAAGAATGTAAGAACCCTTGTATACAAAAATAAAAAAAAAATAAAAAAATAAAGTAATATACAATATAATAATATATTACTGTAGTATATCCTAGTTAAGTAATATATCATAATTCCTATTGTTTAGGTATCTAAGTTTTCTCAACCATTACAGGGGTTACAGTGTGCAGGTGTTTAACATTAGGGGGGGGGGGGGTCAGAGTGCATATACAGGCTTCACATACAGCTGTAATTAGGTCAGTTCCAGTCTCATCTGCCATGCACCTCGCAGTGTTCTACAATGTTAAATATTTTTTTCTTTTAAAACATTTCATATATTATTGGGCCCAGAGACATCATTCATAACTTTTGTTACTCTTCTGCATGAACATTTTTGTTCTAATTTCTCCTGAAAAATCATTAAACTTTTTCCTTGAAAGATTATCGGCAACTTTTATTCTCGCAATATTATCTTTCTCTTTCCTAATCTTCTTTCTTGAAGATACTGAGCCGTGGTGCTACACCTGATCTAGGGCAGCCAACCATCTCTGGGGCCCCCTGCATCTTTCTGTAAGTTATGCCAATAGGTCTGAGGCACCCTGCGTCTTTTCGTAGATTATGCCAAAACATCTGGGGCACCCTGCATCATTCCATTAATTATACCAAACGGTCTGGGGCACCCTGCATCTTTCCGTAGGTTATGCGAAAAGGTAGATCTATTTTGAAATTCCCTAACATGATTATTCCAACCAGGCATACTTCTTCTTTTATTGGTTATAAGATAAATGCTCTCGTCCTCTGCCCTACCTCGCACTGACATGACGGATGTGGAAAAAGTAATTGAGATTGTTCTGATATAATTGCACTAAATAACAATGAAAGCAATTGCATCACTTGCGATTTGAGTATTGGTTAAGCAGGCATTTAAACTTATCCAGGTCAGCAAGAGTGGCCTTCCCCCATTTAGAGGTGTTCCAGGGAGGTTTATGTTTTCATTAGCAGCAGCAACTAGTGAGTGAGGTATATTGGAAGTGGCCATGACAGGGAGATGCCAGGACATGTTGTCATCACTGATAGTCTTATACTTACAAGTGTGACCAGTGAGATAATCTATGAGAAAATGATCAATATGAGACCTTCCACTCCCATCTCATGACATAAAGCTATAGTTAATATTAAATTAATCATTAATTGCAGGATTATGTAAATTTTCAGCATCCATGAATGCATTAAACAAATTTAAGTATACATCTTGGCAGGAAAAATCAGTGTTAAAAATCACCTACCACCCATGAGTTCAGCATTATGATACAAATTAGTCAATTGATATATTTCTGATCATACATTTCCATACTCATCTGCACAGTTGATATTGCTTGTGAGCAATGCATATACATACACGTAATCAAATACTGCCGAGCACCGTAGGAGACATGTATAGTAGGAGTGAGCCCTGACAACTGAGGGCTGAGGACCTGAGGTATTGACAACCTCAACTTTACATTGCATATTGTTATGCCACAGGATAGCAGCAGCACCATAGGGTCTTCTAGGACCTGACAACAGACATGTCAATATTAGCAGTGTAAAAAGTACCATCAATAAATTTTAAGTGGTTTTCAAATTCATAAGATGTAAGCCAGTGTTCTTGCAAAACAAGAAATTTCACACATACCAAAATGCTTTTGACATTCAGTCAGGGTTTGTTACTTCTCCAGTTACCTTAATAACCTGGAATTATGACTTTATAAATACTGAAGCATTGTCATGGGGTAAATAACCTGGAATTATGACTTTACAAATACTGAAGCATTGTCATGGCGTAAATAACCTGGAATTATGACTTTACAAATACTGAAGCATTGTCATGGGGTAAATAAACAATGTTACATGAAGATCATTTATGTGTTAATTAAAAGAACACTTATAGTAAGAGGACAGTAAAATGGAATGTTGAGACAATTATCAAGTAATAATTATATAATTAACAGGTTTTAAATAAGAGCCAACTATTACACATTATTCTATCTATATATAATTTGAACTAATAATAGAGCCTAAATAAATAATAATTACACATCAATCACATCCATCAAGACAAGAAATTAAACAACCAATCAAAACCATACAGGTTACTCCTATACCTTGTAATACAGGCCAATAATGATCATAAATATACCTATCAATTAAACAATATTCAAACTAAGGACTTTACAGCAAATTTTTAAATCACTAATTTAAAAGCAGACATCATTTTCTATTAATAAATTGTTAGATACAGGCATTTGTAAACAAATTAAATAAATAATAGTAATTAAGCCTTCAATGAAATACTCCACATTATAATACAAATTCTGGAGTCAATCATATAAATGCAAAGTTTTGGTTTATAAAATGCCAGATATAAGATAATACGAGTATGGGAATCAGGTATTATTATTGCCAGATTCATTCATATACAGTACTGTGTATATATAATTGCTAGCTACTTATATATATAACTGCTAGATTCATATATATATATAAATATCGAATTTCTAGACCTATATAACATAAAAACTGCCTGATTCAAGATAATGTATTACCATATTTATGATTTTCATGTATATGAGTTTTATAATTGCCAGACTCAGAATAATACAATTGAATCAGGTTAATATAAATGAGAGTCAGACTTTGATACTGTAAACCATGCCTACTACTTACCTAAATTTAATCATTATGGAATCTGAGACCTCCTGATAACTATATTCCATCATTTCTTACTGACAGACACCAATATGTAGCCATTAATGACATAACTCCCCCCCCCTCTCTACCATTAACCACAGGAGTGCCACAGGGCAGCATCCTAGGACCTCTCCTATTGCTTATATACATCAATGATTTACAAATGTCTCTAACATCCTTAAACCAATACTATTTGCTGACGATACTACCTTCATCTATTCAAACCCCAATGCATCAGACAATAAATAATATTGTAAATAACAAGTTAAAACAAACTGCATGTGGTTGGATGTCAATCAACAAACTCACACTAAACATAGAAAAGACCTATTTCATTGTATTTGCAATTAAATCATCAAATGAAGTTCACCTTCAGATAGATAATGTCAACATTAAGCATTAAAAATGATTTAATGTTCCTTGGCCTATACATAAACACGAACGAGACTAAACTTCAACACTCGCATACAGCACACAAGCGAAATCTCAAACTGTTGGTATATACTCAAAAATCAGATATTATATTTCCCACTCTTCTCTCCTTTCACTATACTATTCCCTAAGCTATCCCTGTTTAACACATTATAATGCTAATGATGATAATTTTTTTAGAAAAGTATATAAAAAATGGGTTACAAGCCCAATGTTGGATTTCTAGATAGAGCAAGTATATACTATGCCTAAAAGTAATTGAGATCAAAAGCAAAAAGTTGAACATAAGTAGAAAAAATAAAAAGAATGACAATAATACATTTGAATGGAACAGCAAAATTGCAACAGAAGCAGATGGTAATTTTAACTATCTAAAACAAAAAATACATTTTTTTTGTACATGGCTGATAGTAGTATTACAAGTTCAGTCATTAATTATTATTGTTAATAAAAGCAAGATTTTCCTGGGTTGGTTGACAATCAGTAGGTAAGGTAGGTTACATGAGTGCATTAGGTAGTACTGTACTTCGTTTCTCTCTTAAACCTAGTTGAGAGAAGGAGTCTGATGTGTATGAGAACATTTTACATTTTGGGGACCCTTCATTTCTGGAACATTTCCACTT
>WNGS01078415.1:9479-19723 GCA_020271785.1 Procambarus virginalis | reverse complement strand
AAAGAAGATGACTGCAGAAGGCCTTATTTTAAAACATGAGAGACTTGCTTTTACTAATGAATATTTGAATTTGTTATATGCTACAGTAAGGTGTGGGGGAGGCATGTTTTTGAGCGAATGTGAGATGTGCATATATATTTATGTACGTGCATATATTTATGCGTTATGAAGCAATATTGGATTAGTACTGAATCGCATTGAAGTCACCATGCCTGGCAGGAGACTGTTTTCATACAAATGGATGATAGTGGGTTTTCATATTTATTTGTCCTATGCTACATAAGCAATCTCTAAAGAAAGATTGACAAAGCTTAAATTACATTCTCTAGAAAGGCGAATAAATGGATGAGATATGAATGGACATGATAAAGGGGATATTAATAGGCTATGAAAATTTTCAACACTGGACAGAACATGAAATAATGTGCATAAATTGCAATGAGTTTTAGATTTAGGAAAAAGACCTGGGTAAATACTGGATTGGTAACAGGGGTGAACTCATTTCTCATGTTGATATGAAATCTTAGACAATGGGAAACAGTATGGTAATACCTTATTGAGAAAAACGAGCATATAATGGTTAGCGCTATTGCACATTAGGCTGGACGGGAGACAGCATTTGAATCCCCCTTTGCTATAAATATTGAAAAATGGGAATAAATACACTATAACAGAAAACGGACTTATTAAGGGAAGATGAAGACAGGGTGACGTCATTAACCATTAGCGATGCCTGTGCATGGGTCACGGGGTAACGAAAAATGGTGACGCCAGATCGCGGTCGTCAAATCTCACTGGGGCAACGAAAAATGGTGACGCCAGATCGCGGCCGTTCAATCTCACCGGGGCAACGAAAAATGGCGACGCCAGATCGCGGCCGTTCAATCTCACCGGGGTAACGAAAAATGGTGACGCCAGATCGCTGCCGTCCAATCTCACCGGGGTAACGAAAAATGATGACGCCAGATCGCTGCCGTCAAATCTCACCGGGGTAACGAAAAATGATGACGCCAGATCGCTGCCGTCAAATCTCACCGGGGCAACGAAAAATGGTGACGCCAGATCGCTGCCGTCAAATCTCACCGGGGCAACGAAAAATGGTGACGCCGACGCGCTGCCGTCCAATCTCACCGGGGCAACGAAAAATGGTGACGCCAGATCGCTGCCGTCAAATCTCACCGGGGCAACGAAAAATGGTGACGCCAGATCGCTGCCGTCAAATCTCACCGGGGCAACGAAAAATGGTGACGCCAGATCGCTGCCGTCCAATCTCACCGGGGCAACGAAAAATGGTGACGCCGACGCGCTGCCGTCAAATCTCACCGGGGCAACGAAAAAAGAGTACGACTACGCGCTGCCGTCAAATCTCACCGGGGCAACGAAAAAAGAGTACGACTACGCGCTGCCGTCAAATCTCACCGGGGCAACGAAAAAAGAGTACGACTACGCGCTGCCGTCAAATCTCACCGGGGCAACGAAAAAAGAGTACGACTATGCGCTGCCGTCGGAAAAAGCAAAACGGCAGAGCATAGTCGTACTTTATACTACTGCCGTGACTATGGCCGTGACTATGATCGTGACTATGGCCGTGACGATGGCCGTGACTATGGTCGTGACTATGGTTGTGACTATGGCCATGACTATGGTCGTGACTATGGTCGTGACTATGGCCGTGACTATGGGCGTGACTAAGGCCGTGACTATGGTCGTGACTATGGTCGTGACTAAGGCCGTGACTAAGGCCGTGACTATGGTCGTGACTATGGTCGTGACTAAGGCCGTGACTAAGGCCGTGACTATGGTCGTGACTATGGTCGTGACTATGGCCATGACTATGGCCGTGACTATGGTCGTGACTATGGTCGTGACTATGGTCGTGACTATGGCCGTGACTATGGTCGTGACTATGGCCGTGACTATGGTCGTGACTGTGGCCGTGACTATGACCGTGACTATGGCCGTGACTATGGCCGTGACTATGGCCGTGACTATGGCCGTGACTATGGTCGTGACTATGGTCGTGACTATGGTCGTGACTATGGTCTTGACTATGGTCGTGACTATGGTCGTGACTATGGCCGTGACTCTGGCCGTGACTATGGTCGTGAATATGGCAGTGACTATGACCGTGACTATGGCCGTGACTATGTCCGTGACTATGGTCGTGACTATGGCCGTGACTAAGGCCGTGACTATGGTCGTGACTATGACCGTGACTATGGCCATGACTATGGTCGTGACTATGACCGTGACAATGGCCGTGACTATGGTCGTGACTATGGCCATAACTTTGGCCGTGACTATGACCGTGACTATGACTGTGACTATGGCCGTGACTATGGCCGTGACTATGACCGTGACTATGGCCGTGACTATGGTCGTGACTATGGCCGTGACTATGGTCGTGACTATGGCCGTGACTATGGCCGTGACTATGGCCGTGACTATGGTCGTGACTATGGTTTTGACTATGGTCGTGACTATGGTCGTGACTATGGTCGTGACTATGGCCGTGACTATGGTCGTGACTATGGCCGTGACTATGGTCGTGACTATGGCCGTGACTATGGCCGTGACTATGGTCGTGACTATGGCCGTGACTATGGTCGTGACTATGGTTTTGACTATGGTCGTGACTATTGTCGTGACTATAGCCGTGACTATGGTCGTGACTATGGTCGTGACTATGGCCGTGACTATGGTCGTGACTATGGCCGTGACTATGGCCATGTAGACTATGAGAGGAATATCACGGTGTATAACTTGGCCTTCCTCGTGAGGCACACTGCCACATGCCTCGTGAGGCACACTGCCACATGCCTCGTGAGGCACACTGCCACATGCCTCGTGAGGCACACTGCCACATGCCTCGTGAGGCACACTGCCACATGCCTTGTGAGGCACACTGCCACATGCCTCGTGAGGCACACTGCCACATGCCTCGTGAGGCACACTGCGACATGCCTCGTGAGGCACTGCCACATGCCTCGTGAGGCACACTGCCACATGCCTCGTGAGGCACACTGGCACATTCCTCGTGAGGCACACTGCCACATGCCTCGTGAGGCACACTGCCACATTCCTCGTGAGGCACACTGCCACATGCCTCGTGAGGCACACTGCCACATGCCTCGTGAGGCACACTGCCACATGCCTCGTGAGGCACACTGCCACATGCCTCGTGAGGCACACTGCCACATGCCTCGTGAGGCACACTGCCACATGCCTCGTGAGGCACACTGCCACATGCCTCGTGAGGCACACTGCCACATGCCTCGTGAGGCACACTGCAACATGCCTCGTGAGGCACACTGCCACATGCCTCGTGAGGCACACTGCCACATGCCTCGTGAGGCACACTGCCACATGCCTCGTGTGTCGCCAAAACAATGCAGTATTGTGACACTTAAGGCATGGTAGTTTGTCAATAGCGGCTTGCTGGGGTGTCACCAGAGAAGTATCGCGATGTCTTCATAGGCATGAGAGTGTCACGTGAGGCAAGCTACGGTGGGGTCTCCTAAACCATTTGTTCACTATGTGCTCCTCTTGTCGGAAATCCGACACACATAATAACATAGCATCCCCTCATAGGATCAACTAATTTAATGCCACTATTATGACGTAACGTTACATAGTTTTCATGAGAACGCGCTAAGCCACAATGAGGACAAGGATATGGTATTTGGAGGACAAAAGGAACATTCGTAAACCAATTGAATTGTGATGGATGGAATGCCGACCTGCGAACTCGTATAATGGCTCGTTGTGGGTTTGTCACACCGAACACAGTTCTTAACTACGCCATATAACTTTGGTCCTGATTTGGTCAGGAAATCAGAGACGTTTACCTTGACTTGTGTCTTAGGTTTAAGATGTGGATAGATCCCCACCTGTTCTGTGAGGATCGTTTTTTATAACCCTACCTTGAAGTAGACACCAGGTCTTTACCTCGGTTGGTTTGTTCTCGAGTGTTAGAAATGTGTAATATTTGTTATCAGTCGTCCTCAGGCTAGAGGAGAAGCAGGCAGGATGTACCCCTGCTCCTGTTTGAAATAGGCCTAGGCCTATGGTCTAGTCTTCAGTGCGCCAAGTAGGTCAGCTACAGCGGCACTAAGTGTGCACTGCCCCTCCTATCAACTGTGGTAGGCCGTGGATGTGTGGATTGTCCAGAAATTAAGGCAGTAATTGTTAATGTGGCAATATCGAGGCACGCTGAGGGGAGAGTTGTGAGGTAGGTGGGCCGCCTCACGGTACCTGGTGCCCCAGGCATCACTCCTGTGAAAAATAGTCTTTGTGCCCTCCCTACCCAAGGTCGTGGTTTCTGTGTGCGACTAGTGTGTTTACACAAGAGACTGCCAGGACACCCCATATAGCGCTCCCTACACTACGTGTGAGTGTAAACCTTGTGCCTTGTAGGTGGCTATATGTGCATGTGTGTGTGTGTAGGGCAGAGTGCAGTGTTGAAGACATACCACCCAACAACACATGAAGTGAGCCGCAGCAAATAGATGGTTTATGACACGAGAAGTAAGACTTTGAGACAACGAGGGAACATGGCTGGTGTGCCTGAGAGCCAGTGCGGCCCCCCCGGCGGGGGCTCCTGTCCCAGCCAGGGGCCCCTGGATGCTGAGCCACACCGGGGCCCTCCAGTGAGGATCTCCACCAGGGGCCCTCCAGTGAGGATCCCCACCCGGGACCCCCCAACAGTAATGGGACAGATGACTCTACAACAGAGGATGATGATGATAACTACGAACTAATCCAAGGCAGAAACGCAAAGAGGCGGGGCAAGGTACAGCGACAGGATGAGCAGCAGCAGCAACCTCAACAACAACAACAACAACAACGACGACAAGACGGAGACCGTGAGTGGCACACCCTAATCTTTCCTGCAATGGGATTGACAGCAGCAGAGAAGTATAGATGGATTGTTGAGGCCGCCCGCGCCAACAGAGCAGAGTATCGCTTAGAGAGCAGGTGTGTAGGCGGCAATGTTAGTGCACGGGTGCAGGGTTACAGTGCCCTGCAGTACTTCACAGAGACCAGTCTCGAGTATAACGGTAAGAATGTTAAATTGTTGGAAGCAAACCCACAGACAAGACAAACTAAAATTATAATTAAGAACTATAGTATTCATATTGACGTGAACTTTCTCAAGGACCATGAACAGATTGTTTGGGTCAAGCGCAACACTGGACCAGGGGGACTGGCCAAAAATCAAGCAATTGCTATGTGGAAGGGAGACCTGCCCCAAGACATTAAAATACCAGGCATGAGGCCGTGCAAAGTGGAGAGGTATATTGGCAGTCCGTCCTTATGTGGCAAATGTCAACAGTGGGGTCACAGAACGTGGCAATGTGATCAAGCAATTAGGTGTGGGTGTTGCAGTGGCTCTCACGACACCAAGCAGTGTCTGGCCAAGCTTGCACCGGGTGGGGGTGGCGGGGTAATACCTAGATGTGTCAACTGCAAGCAGTCCCATCATGCCTGGAACAGGTATTGCAGCAAGAGGCCTGGCTGGCAGGGCTTGAGAAGGACGCCGACGCAGACAGCAGGTGGACCAGTGAACAGGGGCGGGAATGGCTCCGTGAACAGTACCACAGCAAGTCAGGGTACAGCCTCCAGTAGGCAGACAACAGCCTGGGGTAGTGGTGGAGTGACCCACCACCACCCCGCACAGGCCCAACCAGACCCCCTCCCTCTCACAAACCCACTTACCTCTACCCCACTCACTAACCCCAACCTTATCCCCCTCACTAACCCCAACCCTACCCCACCCAACAACCCCATTCCTGCCTCATCACCCATACCCCCTAACGCCCCCAGTCAACCAGCCCTTCCGCCTCTCAGGCGACCCTCCCTTCCCCCCACCCTACCACTCCCCCTCACCACCCACCAGCCAACACCTCACTGACTCCAGATAAAACAATGCCGCCCGATATGGAAGCAATGATTACCCGCGTGATAATAAATCACCCACTCATGCAAGAACTAATGAGGAAGCAACAAGAACTAATGAGCAAGCAAAATAAACTTGAAACTACCCTATGTACAATCCAGAAGACCCAGGGGGACATACTTCACATGCTGCACGGCGTGAACTTGTTTCTGGCGAGATCAGCAGGTTGCAACTGCATGCATGAGGATGCAACACGAGCCACGGCACATAACAGCAGACTCGGTACTATCGCTGCCCTAGTGAACACACCACCACCAGTGAACACAACACCACCAGTGAACACACCACCAACACCAGTGAACACAACACCACCAGTGAACACAACACACCAGTGACACACACACCAACACCAGTGAACACACACCACCAGTGACACACACCACACAGCACCACCAGTGAACACAACACCACCAACAGCACCAGCAGTGAACACAACGACACTAGTGTACACAACACCATTGACCACTGGCACCCATACAAACAGTACCACCAGCACATGACGGTGGTGCAACACCACATACAACACCACCAGTGCACACACTCTCACCAGCAACAACACCGCACACAGCACATCTGATGACCAACACCTCCACGATGGATAACCACGGTGAAGAAAGTCTCACTATCCTACAATGGAACTGCAATGGCGTACGTAATAGAATTAATGACATCATACAATACGCTCGTGAACACCAAACTGACGTCATAGTGCTACAGGAGACGATGGTAGGTGATGACTTCAACCCAAGGTTCAGCGGTTATCGCAAGTTCTCCCTGCCCTCTGGGGAAAGAAAACGGGGTCTCATCACTTTTGTAAATAACAACATTCCCGCACAGATTATTGATGACCTGCACATGGGGGATGAGTTTGAATCACTGGGAGTAACCCTTTACTTAAACAATAATGCCCTACATATAATCAACCTATATGTGCCACAGAGTAAACTTGACCTTGACACACTGCCTGAATTTATTAATGAGGAACCTACCCTGCTGGTCGGTGACCTGAATGCCAGACACCCACACTTTGGTGCCAACTGTCATCAGCCCAATGTCAATGGACGGAAACTGTCACTCTTTGTCAGGGGAAGTGAAAACCTTAGAGTCCTGGGTGATGAACAGCCAACTCACCTCAGAGGAGGAAGATTAGACTATGCTCTCCTGCTGAATGCACAGGACACGGATGCCAGTACACACATTGTGCACAGTTTATGTAGTGACCACTGGGCACTAATTACCACCGTCGACATGAGCAAGAGAAGGAAAGAGACAAATAAAAGAAAAAGGTTATCACTCGGACCAGATATGAGGCCGCACTTCATACACAGATGAGTGACTGGTTCACGGAATACCAAATCCCAGAAGACATTGACACATTTGTTGATGACCTTAATCACCAAATTGAGAGCTGTCTAAGAGTTCCGCGCCGTACACCTGGGCGAAGTAACCCTCAGAGGAAGAAAATAAAATGGTACGAGACTGATTACATAAAGATGCTTAACGCAAATGTGCGAGACATGAGTAGAGAGTACCGGAGACATCCCACTGAAAGTAACCAAGAGTTGTTTAAAACTGTGTGTCAAGTAGCCAGGGAAGAGAAGATTAAAGAGCGGGAAAGACAATGGCTTGAGTTCACTAGCTCTATTGGACGGGAAACATCTGCAAGACAAGTGTGGGCAAAAATTCAGATAGCTAAGGGTGGCAGAGCCCGGCCTGCGGCTCACAAAGACCCCCAGGGTAAGGCTGAAGAACTAATTCACAAGTGGAGTGATGCAGCATCCTCCTCCTCCCTCCCTGCAGAAATCAGCAGGGAACAGCTCCTGCGACATGATGACAGAAGGATTAGGATAACAAGAGCACTGTCTAGTGATGACGAATATGGGGAACCAATCACAGCCCAAGAAGTAAGGGGCGCTATGAAAAAGGGTAAAAGTACAGCACCTGGTGAAGATGGCGTCACCTACGACATACTCAATGCACTGTGTGAAGTGTCTGGGAATCCACTACTCCACCTGTTTAACAAGTCATTCCTAAGTGGAGTGTTGCCCACACAATGGAAACACGCAATAATTGTTCCCATACCGAAGCCTAATGACCCTGGTAATTACAGACCTATCAGTCTCGTGTCATGCACTTGCAAGATGCTTGAAAGGATCATCCTAAACCGACTGTTGCACAAAATAGGCAGGTTAGGGGAGGGGGTCAATGGATTTGTTAAAGGACGGAGCACAGCAAATTGTATAGTTAATTACTTGGCTAATGACACGGCTAGGTACTCTGTATTTGTTGACATCAAAGGAGCCTTCGACAAAGCACAGGGGATTGCGATCCTGGACGAGCTTGCATGCATGGGTGTCAAGGGAAGACTCATGAAATGGGTTGAAGACTACCTCACAGGAAGGAAAGCCAAGGTTTGCTTCAATGGAGCAGTCTCCAGAACAATGAATATGGAACTCGGGACCCCCCAAGGCGGAGTCTTAAGCCCTACACTATTCAATGTACTTATGAACGCCATTGCAAATATTGATTTTCCGGAAGGAACACAACAAGTGGGATATGCAGATGATGTCCTAATACAAGCTCCCACCTTGGGAAAAATTGAACAGTCCATTGAACTCCTTGGAAGGAAATGTATTGAGCTCGGTTTCACTCTCTCCACAAACAAGACGAAGGCATACTCCCATCGCAAGCGGAGAGCAAATGAAGAACTGCAAATTAATGGTGTAACACTTGAATGGGTTGACCACTATCGGTACCTTGGCGTCACTGTCGGCTCTAACAAGGGAAAGAAAGAGGAGCTCAATCAACTCATAGGAACATGCAAAAGTCGACTCAGGGCACTGAAAGCTATGACCTGGAATGGACATGGAGCCTCTATTGCCGTGCTTAAAATGATGTACACAGCCTATGTGCGCTCCGTCATAGACTATGCCGCACCAGTTCTGTGCACCTACTCCCAAAGCGATATAAAAAGGCTTGAAAGCATTCAAAATGAAGCCATGACAATCATTCTTGGAGTTCCAAGGACTGCCAAAACGTCCAATCTACGAGAGGAGTTGTCCCTTCCCAGTGTTAAAAGCAGAATTCAGGAGCTGAATGCTAAGCTTGCAATTAGGATAGCCAGAGATCCCCATTACAATGATATTGCTAAGAAAAAACTGAGCTCTGTGCTACTTTCAGGGGGAAACAGGAGAAGCAAAAAATGGCATCACAGATCAGTCTGCTACCTCGAAGAGCTTCACCTGCTTGAGCAAGCCCGTGAGCTCCTGCCTGTAGAGAGGTTACCTCCCTGGGAGGATGACTCGTGCAAGATCATCATCAATGAAATGGCAACGAAAAAATCCAACATGATACCACAAGAAATGAGGCACAAGTATCTCGAGGAAATTTATAAAGAAGCCGGAGATGAACTAGATCAAATCTACACTGACGGGTCATCTAATCCTGTCAATGGCAGGGCTGGTGCAGCATACACGGTAATCAAGGATAATACTTTCCAACGCAGAAATGAAGAAAAAGCACGTATTGAGAACTATGCCTCTTCAACGCAAGCAGAGCTAACTGCCATTGTTATGGCGTTAAGGTTTCTTGAACGGAACACTAATGGTGCAGTGATTTGTACCGATTCAAAAGCAGCACTGCAAAGCCTAAGTAAAAATCGGGCAGAAAATCTTGCAATAGTCGCTGAAATTAAGAGAGCTGTGAGAGTACTTACCAATCAGGGAAGAGTCATCAAGTTTCTGTGGATCCCCTCCCATGTTGGAATATGTGGGAATGAACGAGCAGATGTGCTGGCTGCTGAAGGCGCTGAAGGAGACCATATTGAATACTTCATACCCAAGACTCTCCTACAAATTAGAGGTATTGTCAGGCAACATCACCGTGACAAGGTAACTGAGGAAAGGAGGATAGAAGCACAAACCAGTGAATCTATACGATGGTACAACATGGTTGCAGCTGGCAATCCCAATCGTTATGGCCGAAGAGGAGGAGGACGAGTGAGAGAATCAGTGATAGCGAGAATCCGTCTTGGATACAAATATTCTTGGAGATATGGAATGGAAACAACAGTTGATCAGCGAAGTTGCAGAATCTGTGGTGAGAGTGATGGACACCGCCTTGACCACTATCTACGTGAATGTGAACACCTGAGAGACATTAGAAACATGTGTAGAATAATAAACCCCACATTGTTTGAGTTAGGAAAACACTATTTGTCAAATATTGATACTGTTCTTAAAAGATTTCCCCATTTTGCACCCGCAAGATAAAGTAAGCTTTTAAG
>WNGS01078412.1:0-14731 GCA_020271785.1 Procambarus virginalis | reverse complement strand
TTTTATTATTATTATTTATCGAGTTGTTCATACACACATATTATTATTTATCGAGTTGTTCATACATACTCATATATGAACCTTTCATATATACTCATGTATATCTCATCTGGGGATTATATACTGTGGTGCGGGGTTTTCATCCAGAGAATCGAGGCTCTTGGGCCACCAGCAGTGGGAGCGGGGCGTCTCATCTTGGAGCAATCTTTCAAACATTGGGTCCTCTAACATTTCGATGGTGTTCCACACCCTGATGGCTTGGTGCTGCAGTCTGATGTTTAGTGGCTGTATGTTCAGGAGTTCATGGAGCTCCTGGATTGTCTGATCATATGGTGGACGGTGTTTGCTGCTCTCCTTAGCGCCTTATTTTGTACTGCTTGCAGTTTCTGCATGTTAGTTTTCTTTATGGTGTGTAGTGGTACTGGGGGATACTCTAGATGCGGCCGAACTAGAGCCTTATATAGGTGGATCTGAATGTTAGTACTGAGGCTTCGGAATCTTCTCAGTTTTCCAAATGCTGCTTTGGCTTTGTTTAGTCGGTCCCTTACATGAATTTGTATACCTGTTCTATTTATCATAAGTCCCAGTATTCTGCCTACCTCCGCATATTGGATCGGATTGTTGTCAAGGACGATGGGGTCCGGGTTTCTTTTCGCAATGTGTATTATCTGAAACTTTTGTTTGTTGGTGCTAATTTTCCATTGCTTCTCAAAGTTGTTTATGAGTTCAATTGCCGCCCTGGTCTTGTCGGCTAGTAGCGGCTTTGATGGTCCCGGTTGGCAAATTATTTGGGTGACATCGTCAGCGTATGTGATGTATTCTCCATGTTGAGGTTGGGGTAGGTCAGCTGTATACATGTTGAATAGAGTTGGGGAGAGGCAGCTTCCTTGTGGTACTCCACTTTTCAGTTCTATTACTTCACCCAAGTAGCTGCCGATATTAAGCCTAGCAGTTCTATTGTCTATAAAGCTGCAGAGAGTAGCAGTAAATCTTTCAGGAAGCCCTAGTTCAGATATCTTATATTTTAGGCCTGTGTGCCACACTTTGTCGAAGGCTTTCGAGACGTCCCTAAGCACTATATTACACTGATCTTTTTTCGACACTGCGTTGGCTATATGCTCGTAGATCAGGGCTATAGCTGTATGGGCCCCTCTGCGGTTTCTGAACCCATGCTGCCTGGTGTTATACTTCCCTTCCTCTTCCATGTACTTCACAAGTCTCTGGTTGATAATTTTTTCGAATATTTTACCTGGTACTTCGAGGAGGGATATTGTGGGAGTATGTCTCCCAAGATGCTCCCACAGCTGACTTGAATGGCATTGCAGTGCACAGATCTTCGTGCACAAAGCCTATCTCTCTTAATCCTGGATAGTGACCTAGCATGTTGGGTATCTCCAGAATGCCCACTTAACCAGGAACACTGTTAAAATACGTAGGCCGCCGTATGTCTAGGCAGGAAGTAGATACAGGGAGCTAAGTATACTTGCTACCAAAGGGTCAGTGAGTACATGGCTGGAGGAGAGTGTGAGAGGGGAAGGCGCCAGCAGCGTCTGACCTCTGGGGTCAACCTCAACCGGCGCATGGAGAATAACAGCTATGACGTGTTCATGACGTCACTCCTGCTACTGCTCATCGAACGAGCTAATATGATTGGTTCCCGCTCATTTGCTGCAATGCTATTGGTCAAATTGTAACTCCTTTTGTGTTGTGTGCCACGAGATGCCCGGCACCCTTGCAAACTCATTCACGTGAGAGAGACCATACGAAGAGGACGTGTTCTGTTCTACCGGCCAATAGACTGATCACCGTCTATCCCTCACCGTCAAGTTAACTCAGCGTCTTTGCGATATACCACACACTCGCCAGAATCACGAGTGGGAATATATTGTTTAGAAGCCTAAAGTGACAAATCTCCAGAGCGAAACAGACTGGTATCAGGTAACCCCTGGTGACAAAGATCGTCGTGAGTGACCTAGAGTGAACTAAGGCAGTGCCGCCGCCTAAGTAATCTGTGTGTGACATTACCACAGTGTACAGTGTAGTGCATGGTACCGCCACTCATCCTGAGCGTGTACCTCAGTACCTCGAGCGCGCCGCCGCCCTAGCTCCTACGTGACGTCACCACCTCACGCACCGTCAGTGCCAGTGTGTGCGCGTGTGTCTGTCTGTTAAGCATACAGCACGCCCTACTCACGAAATCATCTCAAGATACTGCGAGTACCCTCCGTGTCTACGAGCGAAACCAGCTATCAGGCCACCTACGAGTGCTTGTATAAACGAGTCTGAGTGAGTGCGTAAGGAAAGGTACCTTATCTGTAAGTACAAGATCTTGTCATTGTTTTATTGTGTCTGTGTTGATCTGAGGGATCAACCACAGTTCTCACCTTCTTATACCTGTCGCAGGTTATAGGTGAATCGACGGTGAATGCGTGTTTATCTGTGTGGTATCACAGCATTTCACTCGTCTGTGGATGTGAGCTTCACATACACCACACATTTAGTTATTGTGTGATTATTATTGTGTTTATTGCATATCATCATTACCGAGTATCCGGTTGGAACTCTTGTGATCCCTTTGCATACCGGCAGTTAGGTTGCCGTGTTAGTGATTGGCTGTCAACTGTGTTAAGTTAGGTGTTTCTCCACGAGTGGATACGAGTCGATTAGCCAGACGTCAAGAGTCTCGCTAATGCAACCATAGCTTTGCTGACGCCAATCGAAAGTAAATCAAGCACCCTGTGTATTAGTGGTTAAGTTAGTAAATAAACTACTGTTAAGCTTTATGCGGTGTTTCCGTTGAACCACTTCTGAATACTGCCAATATTACTCAAGCCTTCAGCTCTAAGTGTCTTCAACACCGAGTTGCCTGTAAGTCACTAAACTATAAATTTGATGAGGACCCTAGGAGTCCCTTAAAGTGTTACATCATTGAGGAGATTCCAACGACCAACGTGGAGCAGGACCAGGTGAGGCTAGTCTGAGAAGAGACCCACAAGGACTCTAACTCGACCTTGCTCCCAGGCCCTGTACGGTTGCTCTCGTATTTTCTATTTTGCTAATTCCGACAGCTTCGTGAAGCGTCTGCCACATGTACATTGGCGACGTACGCATTGCAGTCGTGACAGCAAAAAAAAAAAAACCCCACATCTGGCGCCCAACGTGTTAGGCTTAGTTGGAACCTATGAGCTAGGTTGTACAGTAAAATTTCGCACTTAAATTTTCCCTGAAAATTCAAAAGTGACGAGCAGTATTCAGAGGATGTTTAACACCCTGTTAGGTACACACACCACCAGTATGTCTGAGTGTGTAGAGTACAAACAGCGCTACCTGCATCTTCACCTGGCCTTGACCGCTCGTAGACCTGACGACTACGACACTCTTACTGAACAAGAGTGTAAGGAACGAGTGGAACAGCACATGAGGGCCGTGGAAGAGGTGATGCTACAAGCACACATGCAGGGTAGTGCTGAGGTGGCGTGCACGAGTCTCATCACACTGGATGAAGCTATCGGTGGTGAGACCCCAGTGAGAGATAACACAGTGGGAGAGACCCCAGTGAGAGACAACTTGGAGGTAGAGACCCCTGTGGGTGACGTCACCGAGAATGATGTCACTAGAATCACGCGCGCTGCGGAAGAAAACGGAGTCACGCGGGAATCTAGCCCTTTAAATACTCCGTTGGGGGGATTCTATGGGAAGAATCTCGGCCCAAAAGGTCCTTGTGGACGACACCAACTCAAAGAGTAGGTATTACAGGCTCGCAATTATTCACCTTAGAGGAATACCGTAACCAAGTTAGGGAGTTGGGATTCGAAGGGAATAAAGTAGCAGAGCAAGCTATGAAACTCTGGACTGATCAGCAGGACAGAGAAAGTAAACTGTGGACTGATCAGCAAGAGAGAGAAAACAAACGCTGGACTGATCAGCAGAACCGAGAAAGTACTGAACGCATAGCTCGCATGCAGTTGCAAGCAAGGCAGGATGACCAGACAAGTGGTCGTTCAACGGAGACTAACGTTGAACAAGGTAAGACTGTCAAACTACCTAAACTAGCTAACTTTGATGAGAGGGACGACTCGATGGATGCATACATCAAGCGTTTCGAAGGTCACGCCGCTGATTGCGGGTGGGAAAGATCAAAGTGGGCACTCGCTCTTAGTGCATTGTTAAAGGGTAGGGCATTAACTATCTACCACAGTCTGGGTCCGCACCAGCGCGGAGATTACGAGGCATTGACAACAGCGCTGCTGAACGGTTTTGGCATAACTGCAGACCGGATGCTAGAGAATTTCCGTAGAGCTCAATTGCAAAAAGGTGAGACATATGTGCTCATGTTACAGCGGTTAGAATCGAGTCTAAACCGTTACTGTGAACTCATGGAGACTGCTCCTGGGAGCATGGAGTTCTATCAACTGATGATTCGTGAACAGTTCTTAGAAGCATGCGAATCGTCTCTGCGTGTCAAGCTCAAAGAGCAAGAAATTGTGTCAAATCTGTCTATGGCCAAGCAAGCTGATCTGTGGGCTGGGGCCAGGAGACAGGTGAAAGGGGTGAAGCCGCACGAGAAGCATCATGCTACAGGTATTGGCGATAGAGCTAAGCTTAAGACTGGTGTGTCGGGGGAGCAGGAAACTCCTCCAACAAGCAGGTGCACAAGTGCTACACCTGTGGTAAGCCAGGTCATCGTGCAGCTGATTGCAAGGTAAAACCGAAATCAGGTTACATAGCAGGTGTGAGCTCAAGTGGTAAGAATCATCCCAACGTTGGAAAGGATCCACTAGCTTGGACCCTTGAGGTGGTGGACGGAAATGTTAACGGAAAATCGGCGAAAATCTTCCGTGACAAAGGCGCCACTACTCACATGGTAAGAAAGAGCCTAGTACAGCCAGGATCTGAGACAGGTAGACATATCTATGTCAAATTCCCAAATGGCTATACTAAAGAGATGGTGGAGGTGTATGTGTGGGTCGACACACCTTACATCAAAGGTAAAATCCGTGCCGTTCAACAGGAACGTGCTGTATATGGACTTTTATTGGGAAATGTTCCGGGAGTCTCTGATTGCCCAAGTCCGCCCTCAAAGAAAACGGGGGAGAGTAAGGCGCGCAGCTGCCGTCAGTCAGCTGATGCCAAGGGCGACTCGCCCGGGGATGACGTCACAGGGAGTGACCACACCCTCACCCAGNTCTTCTATGGCCAAGCAAGCTGCTCTGTGGGCTGGGGCCAGGAGACAGGTGAAGGGGTGAAGCCGCACGAGAAGCATCATGCTACAGGTATTGGCGATAGAGCTAAGCTTAAGACTGGTGTGTCGGGGGAGCAGGGAAACTCCTCCAACAAGCAGGTGCACAAGTGCTACACCTGTGGTAAGCCAGGTCATCGTGCAGCTGATTGCAAGGTAAAACCGAAATCAGGTTACATAGCAGGTGTGAGCTCAAGTGGTAAGAAACATCCCCACGTTGGAAAGGATCCACTAGCTTGGACCCTTGAGGTGGTGGACGGAAATGTTAACGGAAAATCGGCGAAAATCTTCCGTGACAAAGGCGCCACTACTCACATGGTAAGAAAGAGCCTAGTACAGCCAGGATCTGAGACAGGTAGACATATCTATGTCAAATTCCCAAATGGCTATACTAAAGAGATGGTGGAGGTGTATGTGTGGGTCGACACACCTTACATCAAAGGTAAAATCCGCGCCGTTCAACAGGAACGTGCTGTATATGGATTATTATTGGGAAATGTTCCGGGAATCTCTGATTGCCCGAGTCCACCCTCGAAGAAAACGGGGAGCGTGAGGACGCTGCCTCAGCTGTATGCAGCCGTCCCAGCCAGCTGATCCCAAGGGCGACTCGCTCGGGGATGACGTCACAGGGAGTGACCACACCCTCACCCAGTGAAGTATAAGGGAGAGAAAGCAAAAGAACACATGCTCCAACGCTACGAGGACCCTCCTGCAGATGGATCCAACAAGCCGAAGAAGCATGTAAGACGTAAAAACAGGAGAGGACCGCAGGGCTCGACATCGACAGGGCCGATCGACCACCCTCTGCTCTCAGCAACGATCGCCGGTGTCTCAGTGATAACCGCCGACGAGGAGGAAGGTCAGCCAGGTCTCTTCAATCAACAGCAGCAGGAGACACCGAGATGTTAAGGTTGATGATCAGCTGTCTGAAGATCAAGTCGACCAGGTTACTCGACTGGTAGCAGAGTACAAGGAGGTACTCTCTGACGTCACTAAGGTAGCAAAAGTAGAGGGTTACCGCATACCTTTGCTAGAGCAGCAAGCGGTACGAACAAAACCATATCCTGTTCCTCATCACCTTGTACCACAGGTGAGAGAAGAACTGGCATCTATGATTAATGCGGGAGTAATAGAGAAGTCGACCTCACCGTACTCAAGCCCGATGGTGTTAGTGAAGAAGCCTGGGGGAGGTGTGCGCATCTGCCTCGACTTCAGGAAGTTGAACTCCATCATAGAGTTTGATGCTGAACCGATGTTCAATCAAAATGAGATCTTCTCGAGGTTAGCTTCCAGTTGCTATTTCTCCAAGCTTGATCTGACAAAAGGATTTTGGCAGATTCCATTACATGAAGACAGTAAGCGCTGCACTGCCTTCATGACAAGCGAAGGTCTCTTCCAGTTCACAGTTCTTCCGTTTGGACTGGTGAACGCCCCAGCCGTGTTCAACAGAACTATGCGCAAAGTCTTGGGGGGAATTACTGGAGTAGAAGTGTTCGTGGACGATGTGCTCATCCACTCTGCTACGTGGGAAGAACATCTGACCTTGCTAAGGCAGGTGTTGACAAGACTACAAGAAGTAGGAATGGTTGCAAAACCCACTAAGTGTGAGTTGGGGTGCAAGGAGGTCAGGTACCTTGGTCACGTGATAGGGGGAGGGTTCACCAGGCCGCTGCCTGAGAAGATCACCAAGATCAGTGAAGCCGCTCCACCCGCCACCAAGACTCAGGTTAAGTCATTCCTGGGACTGGCAGGGTACTACAGAACTTTCATTCCCAATTTCACGTCTATAGCAACTCCGCTAACTAATCTCACCAAGAAGAATGCACCTGTTAGAGTACGTTGGACAGAAATGGAGAACTCAGCATTCTCGACGCTCAAGAAGAAGCTGACTGAAGCACCCATCCTTAGACTACCAGATTCTACCAGGGAGTACATCCTTCGGACAGATGCCTCAAATACAGGTATTGGTGCTGTACTCATGCAAGAGTACGACGGTGAAATCTGGCCAGTTGCGTACTCCAGTCGTAAACTGAGCAATGCTGAGCAGAAGTACTCCACTGTAGAAAAGGAACTCCTTGCTGCTGTGGTGGGAGTAAGGAAATTCTACCAGTATCTCTATGGTAAGCGTTTCACGTTTCAAGTAGATCACCAACCCCTCAGCCACATCGGTACGCTTAAAAACGCCAACCCTAGAATAATGCGCTGGGTGTTGTTCCTTCAACAGTTCACATTCCGCGTGGTTTACATAAAGGGAGCCGACAACGTAGGTGCTGACTGGTTGAGTAGGTCGGGGTGATTAACGAGACGTCGAACGAGGGAGACATGAGCGAGGAAACGCAACGCGCATCACCGGACACTGGTTCCCAGTGTGTCTCTGATGTTTCAGGCATGACACAGGTGGAGAGAGGCAGTGGACAGACCAGCGCCACTCAGGGTTTCGAGGCGTTGAGCCGACCCAGACCTGGAGCTACGTCCAACCACAGTGCCTGCTCAAAACCTGAACAGATAGCCACATGTGATCCGGTGACTGAAGAAATTCCTCACTTACCAGAAGAGAATAGTCTAGACGAGGCCCCGCCTCGCCTAGCTGTATAGAAAACGGGGTCCGCTGGACCCGGCCGCGCTCAGTGCACTCAGTTTGTGCACATGCCGTCAGCGGTGTGAGTTGAACGAGCGCCACGCTGTGGAGCTCGATCTTTGTTGGGGGGTGATGTGGGAGTATGTCTCCGATGAGTATGCTCCCAAGATGCTCCCACAGCTGACTTGAATGGCATTGCAGTGCACAGATCTTCGTGCACAAAGCCTATCTCTCTTAATCCTGGATAGTTTTCTGGCATGTTGGGTATCTCCAGAATGCCCACTTAACCAGGAACACTGTTAAAATACGTAGGCCGCCGTATGTCTAGGCAGGAAGTAGATACAGGGAGCTAAGTATACTTGCTACCAAAGGGTCAGTGAGTACATGGCTGGTGCCCGCTGAGACAGAGGGGAAGGCGCCAGCAGCGTCTGACCTCTGGGGTCAACCGGCGCGATTGAATAACAGCTATGACGTGTTCATGACGTCACTCCTGCTACTGCTCATCGAACGAGCTAATATGATTGGTTCCCGCTCATTTGCTGCAATGCTATTGGTCAAATTGTAACTCCTTTTGTGTTGTGTGCCACGAGATGCCCGGCACCCTTGCAAACTCATTCACGTGAGAGAGACCATACGAAGAGGACGTGTTCTGTTCTACCGGCCAATAGACTGATCACCGTCTATCCCTCACCGTCAAGTTAACTCAGCGTCTTTGCGATATACCACACACTCGCCAGAATCACGAGTGGGAATATATTGTTTAGAAGCCTAAAGTGACAAATCTCCAGAGCGAAACAGACTGGTATCAGGTAACCCCTGGTGACAAAGATCGTCGTGAGTGACCTAGAGTGAACTAAGGCAGTGCCGCCGCCTAAGTAATCTGTGTGTGACATTACCACAGTGTACCTGCATGGTGTACCACAGCGCCGCCAGCCGCCACTCATCCTGGCGTGTACCTCAGTACCTCGAGCGCCCGCCGCGAGCGCGCCGCCCGCCCCCGCCCTCACTCCTACGTGACGTCACCACCTCACGCACCGTCAGTGCCAGTGTGTGCGCGTGTGTCTGTCTGTTAAGCATACAGCACGCCCTACTCACGAAATCATCTCAAGATACTGCGAGTACCCTCCGTGTCTACGAGCGAAACCAGCTATCAGGCCACCTACGAGTGCTTGTATAAACGAGTCTGAGTGAGTGCGTAAGGAAAGGTACCTTATCTGTAAGTACAAGATCTTGTCATTGTTTTATTGTGTCTGTGTTGATCTGAGGGATCAACCACAGTTCTCACCTTCTTATACCTGTCGCAGGTTATAGGTGAATCGACGGTGAATGCGTGTTTATCTGTGTGGTATCACAGCATTTCACTCGTCTGTGGATGTGAGCTTCACATACACCACACATTTAGTTATTGTGTGATTATTATTGTGTTTATTGCATATCATCATTACCGAGTATCCGGTTGGAACTCTTGTGATCCCTTTGCATACCGGCAGTTAGGTTGCCGTGTTAGTGATTGGCTGTCAACTGTGTTAAGTTAGGTGTTTCTCCACGAGTGGATACGAGTCGATTAGCCAGACGTCAAGAGTCTCGCTAATGCAACCATAGCTTTGCTGACGCCAATCGAAAGTAAATCAAGCACCCTGTGTATTAGTGGTTAAGTTAGTAAATAAACTACTGTTAAGCTTTATGCGGTGTTTCCGTTGAACCACTTCTGAATACTGCCAATATTACTCAAGCCTTCAGCTCTAAGTGTCTTCAACACCGAGTTGCCTGTAAGTCACTAAACTATAAATTTGATGAGGACCCTAGGAGTCCCTTAAAGTGTTACATCATTGAGGAGATTCCAACGACCAACGTGGAGCAGGACCAGGTGAGGCTAGTCTGAGAAGAGACCCACAAGGACTCTAACTCGACCTTGCTCCCAGGCCCTGTACGGTTGCTCTCGTATTTTCTATTTGCTAATTCCGACAGCTTCGTGAAGCGTCTGCCACATGTACATTGGCGACGTACGCATTGCAGTCGTGACGGAAAAAAAAGAAAACATCCACAAGCCATTTAGAGTAAATCAAACTCCGCTGTATGATATGGCAACCTATCTTATTACTAAGGAAAACATACCTGAAATCCTTGCACTGTGTCCATTTTTCGCTCCCAGTAGATAAATGACATATGAGATTGAGAAACTCAGTATTGTGAAGACTAATAATAAACAGCTGCTCCCCTATGACTCTAATATCTCCATTGATCAAACAATTAGTATTAACGATAAGACCTACGGGAGACATTTCCCGTCACGCAGGGTGCAGTCGCACCTCCACAGATCTCCAATATCAGCTCTTGATACTGGTAATGGCTCAAAAGGGCCACCACTTACGGGCTATTCATGCCCGTGCCATAAATAGCCTTGAAAATTACATTTTCAAAGACTTTAGCTTAAACACACACACAACTATAACTGAATAGACCTAAACATCTTCGATTTTATATACCTGCATTTGGGTGAAGTGACATGTTACAATAGTATAGGATGAGGTGAAAACAGATTTTCAACACAAGCCAGAACGGGGTATAGAACGGGGTATAGAACGGGGTATAGAATCGGGGTATAGAGTCGGGGTATGAGCTAAAGGAAGGATGGAAGTAACTGCAGACGGCCTATTGGCCCATATTTCTTGATGCTTCTATATTGGAGCGGAGTCTCGAAGTGGGTATCTTGAGGTTATCTTGAGATGATTTCGGGGCTTTAGTGTCCCCGCGGCCCGGTCCTCGACCAGGCCTCCACCCCCAGGAAGCAGCCCGTGACAGCTGACTAACACCCAGGTACCTATTTTACTGCTAGGTAACAGGGCATAGGGTGAAAGAAACTCTGCTCATTGTTTCTCTCCGGCGCCTGGGATCGAACCCAGGACCACAGGATCACAAGTCCAGTGTGCTGTCCGCTCGGCCGACCGGCTCCCTCCCGGGTAGAATATAGTTGTGCATTAATTGGCTGTTGATTGCTGGTGTTGACTTCTTGATGTCTAAGACATCTGCAGGAGCTGAAGGAGGCATTTGAGCAGAATTCTGTGTTGCGTTTCACTTATGAGATGGAGAAGGATGGAAGCTGCCCTTTCTAGATGTAACAGTCATGGAAAGGAGCGGAGGTTTCCACACTGCAGTCTACACTAAGGAAACAAACATAGGAATGTGCCTAAATGCCAACAGTGACTGCCCAGACAGGTACAAGAGGAGTGTTGTTAACGCTTATGTCGACCGTGCTCTCAGCCACAGCTCAGAATGGAAGCAAGTCGACGAAGAACTCTGTAGGGTAAGGCAGGTCCTAGTCAACAACGGCTTCTCCAATGGTTTCGTTGAAGACATCATAAGAAGGAAAGTGAAACGCCATGCAACCTCTGAAGAGACAACTAATACAACACCTATACCCCCTATTAGACTATTTTACAGGAACTTACTCATGAGAAACTCTCCAGACACAAAGCAGAACGCTTTTAAAGAGACCAGCATCGTCTATGCCTTCAAATGCCCACTTGGGGACTGTAAGCCTCAAAGAACTCAGTATATAGGCAAGACAACAACATCTCTTTCCAGGCGATTAATGATGCATAAGCATCAGGGCTCCATTAAGGAACATATAATCTCTTCCCACAACCAGACCATCACCAGAGAAATCTTAGCAAACAACACAGAAATCATCGATAGATACAGCGATAGCAGGCGACTTGACATCTGCGAGGCGCTACACATCAAGAAGTCAACACCAGCAATCAACAGCCAATTAATGCACAACTATATTCTACCCACTTCAAGACTCCGCTCCAATATAGAAGCATCAAGAAATATGGGCCAATAGGCTCTTTGCAGTTACTTCCATTCTCACCTTCAATTCACCCAATAATACCCACTGTTTCGTGTTCTGTCCTGTGTTGAAAGTTTTGTTCACCTCATCCAAAACTGTTGTAACATATCACCTCACCCAAAATGCGGGTATAAAATGAAAAGTGAAAGCTGTTTAAATCATAGCATAGTAAGAACTCTGTTAGTGTTTGCAGGTTATAGTTGTGTGTGTGTAAACTAAAAGTCTTTGAAAATGTAATAAGTTATTACGAAATGCGTTCAAGTGTCGCGTCAGACTAGAAATAAAAAATGAATTTGGAGAACTGATTTTTCAATTACCATCGACAGTGAAAAGAAACATAAAAAATATAGAGAAAATTCGTGTTATAATTATTATTCTTACTTTTCGGTCATATTTAATAATATATGTATATATATATATATATATATATATATGCAAACAAGCCTGAATGGTCCCCAGGACTAGATACAACTGAAAACTCACACCCCAGAAGTGTGAGAAATATATGACCGAACCTAACCAACCCTACCTAACCTAACCTAACCTATCTTATAGGTAAGGTTATGATAGGTAGCCGAAAAAGTTAGGTTAGGTTAGGTGAGGTAGGTTAGGTAGTCGAAAAACAATTAATTCATGAAAACTTGGCCTATTAGGCAAATCGGGCCTTGCATAGTAGGCTGAGAAGTGCGTTCTGGCTACTAGGTACGACATATATATATATATATATATATATATATATATATATATATAATATATATATATATATACATATATATACATATATATATATACATATATATATATATATATATATATATATATATATATATATGTGAGAAAGCTGCATGAACGCGCAAGCCATATATCACTAAGAACTCTTTGACCCGGCCAGGATTCGAACCCATGCCGTCCAGGATCACCCCTAAACGTACACAGTACCGTGACCACCGCACCAATGATGATCATTGGTGCGGTGGTCACGGTACTGTGTACGTTTAGGGTGATCCTGGACGGCATGGGTTCGAATCCTGGCCGGGTCAAAGAGTTCTTAGTGATATATATATATATATATATATATATATATTATATATATATATATAATATATATATATATGCAAACAAGCCTGAATGGTCCCCAGGACTAGATACAACTGAAAACTCACACCCAGAAGTGATTCGAACCCATACTCCCAGGAGCAACGCAACTGGTATGTACAGGGACGCCTTAAACCACTTGACCATCACGACCGGACATAAGGAAGTGATAGCCGAGGCTATATGAACCACTTCCCCGCCGGCACTCGGATGGTAATCTTGGGCATAGCATTTTATCAAATCACCTCATTTTTTGGGGCAACACGTGAGGAACAAAATCACGTGTTCACACACAAATTTGTGTTCCTCACGTGTTGCCCCAAAAAATGAGGTGATTTGATAAAATGCTATGCCCAAGATTACCATCCGAGTGCCGGCGGGGAAGTGGTTCATATAGCCTCGGCTATCACTTCCTTATGTCCGGTCGTGATGGTCAAGTGGTTTAAGGCGTCCCTGTACATACCAGTTGTGTTGCTCCTGGGAGTATGGGTTCGAGTCACTTCTGGGTGTGAGTTTTCAGATATATATATATATATATATATATTATATATATATATATATATATATATATATATATATATATATATATATATATAATAGGATCAGGAACGAACTATGGTGTTCAGTCCTGAGCCCATTATGTGCCTCTGTAACCATTTCCACCACCGCTCACGGGATGGGTATGGGGTGCATAATAAAGAAAGAAATTGAATTATGATAATCGTTGTGTATAATTCAATCTTTCATTTGGTTCCAGAGAGGCGACAGTCATGGGACGGAGCCGCAAACTGTCCAGGAAGCTCCTCAAACGGACAGCTGAGAACCGACAATCGGCTGATGAGAAACAGTGTAACGATGATAAGCAACACACTGAGAAACACCAGGAGAATGGAGACCTACAACAGTCCGGCGAGCACCAACAGCCTGGTGCTCTGACCAAAACCAAAATCCATCGCTGTAACATCTGCCAGTTGACGTTCGCCACAACATTAAGCTTTGAAAGACACAAGAAGAGACATGAAGCAGACAAACCACATGAGTGCCAAGACTGTGACAAGAAATTTGTAACCAAATCTGGCCTCGATATCCACAGAAGAAAACACACAGGTGAGAGACCATACAAGTGTGACAATTGCTCAAAGGCCTTCACAACACGATCAGTACTCATAATGCACATGAGAGGCCACACAGGTGAGAAACCCTACGAGTGCAATATTTGTGGTGCAAGGTTCACTCAGAGTGCAACTCGAGCTGACCACATGCGGCGTCATACAGGAGAAGAACAATACCAATGTACCACTTGCCAAAAAAATTTGTTACGAGAATAAGTTATCGTGGGCACATATTGGTGTGTCAAAGAAAAATTAAGATTGAGTGTAAAATATGTACGAGAAAATTTGTCACCAACAGTGTACTTAAAACACATATGATTACACATTCAAATGAAAGACCATTTGAATGCGGAGAATGTGGAAAAAAGTTTAAAAGCAAAAATGCGTTGGCAAGCCATCTAAAATTCGTACATTCAAAAGAAAAAACCTTACCAGTGTGACATATGCATGGAAAGATATACAGCAAAAAGGTCTCTCGTCATGCATACAATGACTCATACTAATATTGGCAGATTTCAGTGTGAACAATGTGGAAGGATGTTCAACTGTAAGAGACATGTTCTCCGTCACCAAAGTTCAAAAAATGGATGCAAGAGAAAGTATGTTTTAAACCATTCATTTGCAAGCTATGCGGAGCCCAGTTTAACCGTGACGCATCCGTTCGTAAACATAAGAGGATCACGGATTGCACAAAAATACATGTACGTTTTTTATGTGACTTCTGTCGTGAGGATTGTAAAACATACGAAGGACTTGTAACGCATCTGCTTGATCATGCTGAACCTGGAAGGAAGGTTATGACAACTTAATAGACGAATGACTCATAGCAAAAAACGTATTAATCCTGCCTGGAT
>WNGS01078405.1:0-10967 GCA_020271785.1 Procambarus virginalis | reverse complement strand
TATGGCTGTTCTCGTGCTGGGTACGGCTGTTCTCTGCTGGGTACGGCTGTGATCTCGTGCTTGGTTACAGCTGTTATCGTGTGGGTACGGCTGTTCTCGTGCTGGGTACGGCTCATCTCGTGTTGGGTCACGGCTGTTTCCGGTGGTTGTTTCTGCTACTAGTTGTTGCAAAATATTGCTTCGTTTTTTGGCATTAAAAGGCACTATTAGTAAGCCCTGAGACATTTTGTTTTATAACCAAAGAGCTGTAGTAAAAAAATGGTCAATTCCACAATTATTCTTCCACGGGCCGATAAATACTGTACGTCAATCGCAGACCAAAGCTAAGGGCACTGGGTGCATACTGTACGAACGCAGACTAAGTCTATACGCACACCCTTCAGTTGGCTGGTGTTTAAGCCTGATCCAGTAACATAAATTTCTCTAAATATTCAATTTACATCAAATTATATATTTTGTGTATGTATTTGTTAGCAACATTATTACGATAATAAGAGCTATAAAAAATACTTATTTTGAAAACTGATTTATTATTTCATTATTTCGAAGCCATAGGTCACTGAACTGTGGCGACGAAATCGAACAAAACACCGCGTGGTGTGTGTTCGATTTCCAGTAGCAATGTTTTCTCTCAATTCTCTCAAATATTCATTTACATCAAATTAATATTTTTGGGTTACATATTTAGTTTAGTAACATTATTACGGTAATAAGAGCTATAAAAAAATACTTTGGAACTAATATTAATTAATTATTTTCGAAGCCGTAGATCGCTGAACTGTGGCGACGAATCGAACACAACACAACAAGCATGGTGTATGGACAGGGATTAGACCGTCTACTCGTGCTGGAGTTGTGCTGCCAAAATGTGAACAATTTCTCAAATAGGAGATATCTACCTTATTACAGCATATTTTGGTCTTATTTAGTTTGGTTTAATTAGGATAATAAAGAGTTATTAAAACACCAGTTTTTAGAAATGATTTATTAATGTGAAACGTTCAAAGTCATGGGTCACGAACTATGACAACACAGACGAAAGTGAGTGAAACCTCACTGTAAAGTGAAGTTTACTGTACAGTATTCCCTTATCTGTCTACCCTCACTCGTCTTGTTTCATCACAGAAAATGTATAAGAAGATTTCAACATATTAGCTAGCTATTCACGCTTCAGCCTTTAAATTAATTTACAATGATACGTGTGCCACAAATCGGTGAACGAAAATCATTGAAACTCAGTCGTTCACTTCTGTGGACCACTCTGGCTGGTGTTTGGTTAATATGCATCACTTCTTGTGGACCATTCTGGCTGGTGTTTGGTTCATATGATTCACTTGTTGTGTGGTCCACTTGTGTGGTCCATTGTGTGATCCATTTGTGTGATCTAACTTGTCATATGAAGGAATTATTAATTGTAATCTGTGATGGGATGGTAAAGTTTTCTACCACTGTGAACTCTGTCCCAACATCGTAAGATTGTGGACCACTTGTGGACCACATGTGCGGTCCACTTGTGTGGTCCACTTGTGTGATCTAACTTGTCATATGAAGGAATTATTAATTGTAATCTGTGATGGGATGGTAAAGTTTCTACCACTGTGAACTCTGTCCCAACATCGTAAGATTGTGGACCACTTGTGGACCACATGTGCGGTCCACTTGTGTGGTCCACTTGTGTGATCGAACTTGTCATATGAAGGAATTAATAATTGTAATCTGTGATAGAATGTGAAACTTTTCCACCAGTCTGTGAACTCTGTCTCGACGTCGTAAGCAAATCCGAACATCCCCCGCTTCGGCGAACCATTGTTCGTCGACAGGGTGAGTAAATCCGGCCTGAAAAGTGTGCGAACTAGCCGGAGATTCGTTGAATCGGGGTACGTTGAATCGAGGTTGTACTGTATCTGCATGTTTTGTTCACCATAACGAACTACTAAGTTGGTCTTGTGAGTCAAAAAGCAACGAGGAGTGGCCGCCACACACCAGCGAGCCACTCACTGCCACGCCCTCCCTCAACACCACCTCACTCACCCTCATTTACCTCCCACAATACTGTTTTTGCATTTATTCACTATACACAGACGTTATATATACGTATTTACATGTTTTGTTCACCATAACTGTACATCTAAGCTTGTATGGTGAGTAAACGCACAAAGACGTAGCTACTCCACAGTCAGCTGATCGGCGGCCACCCTCAAGGCCACACGCACTAATATTTCTCCTACAACAATATTGGTTGTGGTGTTATTATGCTATATACACACATTATATATAAGTATCTACCTGTTTTATTCACCATACTTGTACAAATAAGCTGGTATGGTGCCCAAAGACCCTTTGTGGTCACAGGTAAACAACACGATAATTCCTGCAGACGACGCACCAAAATGGCGGCTCCCAACCTACTCCTCTCGCTGTTATCTCACACTATACACACGTTATATGTAAGTATCTACATTTGTGTTCACCATAGCGAACCACTAAGCGGGTATGGTGAGTGCAGTCAATAAATGGTGGCCACACACAGTCAGAAGACAACGCCACAATCCTCCCTCCACAGCCTTACTCCTCCCTCCATCGAGCACAGCGCTAAATATCTCCACAATCAAGCTGTTATCAGAATCCTGGTCAGTTTTATCAAATTCAGGGGGCTTCAGTAATACTATCACTGCTAAATAATAGCAGTATCACTTATATTTTGGCATTTGTAGGCGATGCTGTGGTCACAAGCTGAACAGCGGTGCTGTGAGCTCGTGCTGCGTGCGCCAGCCTTGGTGGCTGGCGCAATACTGACGTTCTCACTCTCAAGAATGTTGGGCTGGATTTTTTTTCTAGGTGGGATCTGGCAACTATCAGTCGTGGCTGTACTATAGCTGCCCCTATCCCAGGCGGGGTGTTTAAATTATAGCGCTAGACACGAAATCATATATAAATGATGTGCGCGATTTCGGTTTTGTCATTGATATCATTTATATATGATATGCGGGGTTTAAGGGTTAAACACCAGCCTAATGGAGGGTGTATAGACCTAGTCTGCGTTCATACAGTAGGCACCCAGTGCCGTTAGCTTTGTCTGCGTGCGAGTGACGTGTTTTTCCGCCGGTGAAAGAATAATCGTGGAATTTACCATTTTTTTTACTACAGCTTTGTTAATATACAACAAAATGTCTCAAGGGCTTGCTAATCGTGCTGTATCTACAAAGAGGAAGAGAAGTTTTTTATCCATTGAACAGAAATTAGACATGATAGAGAAACATGAACTTGGCTACTCTGTTACTAGGCTGGCAGCAGAATTTAATGTCGGAAAAAGTACGGTGTGTGATATCAAGAGACAGAAAGATGATATTAGGAAGTTCCTTGCTTCGAGTGATAGTGGTGCATTAAATAAAAGGAAAACAATAAAAGGTTCTGCAAATACGAATTTGGACGAAGCTGTGTATAAATGGTTTAACCAGGAGCGCTCTGTGGGGATGCCACTTGGCGGCGACGCCATTAAGACAGCAGCCGATAAATTTGCACAAAAGATGAACATTCCAGATTTTCGAGCAAGTGAAGGATGGTTGCAAAGATTTAAGAATAGACATAATATTAAGAACAGGAAAGTTTGTGGAGAATCATTAAGTGCAGATACGGATTCTGTCGAGCCATTTAAGCGTAAATTAAATGATTACATAATAACAAATGATCTAAGGCGTTTTCAGGTATACAATGCCGATGAAACAGGCTTTAATTGGAAATGCTTGCAGAACAACACTTTGGCATCTAGGCTAGATGAGAGTGTTCCTGGCCGTAAGGTAAACAAAGAAAAAGTTTCTGCCATGCTGTGTGCAAATGCAGACGGAAGTCACAGAACAAAGTCCGCCATTGTGGGGAAGTCAAAAAACCCACGTGCTTTGAAAAATTTAATGAACAAGCTACCTGTGGTCTACTATAGCTCTAAAACAGCTTGGTTTACTGGAGATATTTTTGTAGACTGGTTCAAAAATCATTTTGCAAAGAAGTAAGAAATTTTCAGATAAAGAAGTGTGGAGTGAGACGGAATGATGTCAAGGCATTACTCTTGGTTGACAATGCCCCAGCTCATGTAGGGCTCGACACATTAACGTCACATGATGGACGCATCAAATGTATGGCCTTGCCTCCCAATACCACCTCTCTGATCCAGCCAATGGATATGGGTGTTATATAAGCAATGAGAAGGCTCTACAAACGAGCAATGAATAAAGAAATCATGGTGGTGTTTGAGTCAGATGAAGACAAAAGGCTAGGAACTGATTCGCGAGGTCAAGCAACACTGGAACGTTACAAAAAATACTCAATTAAGGAAGCCATTTACAACTGGGCTCAAGTTTGGGATGAAGTTAACACTTTAACGTGCCACAGACGACGCTTGCGTCACTCATTTTTCTCCCGTTTCCTCGCCGACGACGCGCACTGCGTCACTCATTAAAATATTTGTTAAAAATTTAAATTTTATCAGATCAATCTGGTAGTGGTTTTAAAATGAGCGCCTTTAAATTGCGCACAATTTAGCACCCATATGTCACTTGAGCAGGACATATATTTATCTCTTGAATGCACCTCAAGCGGCATTGGAAAAGAAATATTTCTATAAAATCCAATTCTTATCCGATCGACTTGGGGATAATTTAAGCATGTTTACCATTAAATTTTCGTTTTTTCTAATAGTCACATAGCCTATTATTGAAAACGGAGTTAGCTTGTATCTTCGTGGTAAAACTATTGTAAAATGTTGACATGACCAGTGTAATCAACGAAGTTTTTTATTTGTTGCTGGTCACACGCATCCTTGTGTAGCATTTTATACATATGTTCTTCTAGAACATTCTATTGCGAACATATTGGTATAAAAATTAAGTACGTACATCGAAAATTGACGTCAGGACAGTGAAAAGAATAAGACTTTTCAAAAGGTGTTTCGCCTGTTTCGCCGATCTGCCGTCAGGTAGAGGTAATACTTCAGCCACTTTCCACACTCTTGCTGGTGGGCCGCGAACATGATACTACATTTATATGCATATGTGCGTGAAGGGAATATTATTGCGGTCACAATGATACCAAAAAAAACACGAATAAAAATTAGGGGGTTGGCAAACATAAAAACATCGTAAACATTCATGCCCGGTTTGACGCTCACGGCTAACGAACGCCGCATTTTCTTATTCAGTGTGGTTCTCATGTTGCATTTTGTGACAATTTATGTATATATTACTCTAGAGAATTCTCTCGCGAACACAATGATACAAATTTAAATACATACTGCGAAAATTAAGCTCGCCACCCTGAAAAGATTATAAACTTTTTTTTGCTGACGCGCCGTAGGCCCACCCGTCGGGACCACTTAGGGGATATTTGGGGCCTATTCACCGGGAACGTGAAAGTGTTAAAGAGTCAACATTAGAAATTGTTGGAAAAAACTCCTGTTGCTTGATCATGCTGATGAAGTGACTGAGGAGAAATGGATTTTGAAGGATTTTCAAATGATATTTATCAAGAACTGCGTGCCGCTGGTGAGGTGGAGTTGACCCTGAACGATGTGGAGGAGTGGTTAGATATTGATGCAGTCGATCCACCCATTGGTCATTTAACAGATGATGAGATTATACAAAATGTTACTGGCACTGTTGATGACGACGGAGAGGAAGATGAAGATGAGAATGATAGCAGTTTACAATCTGCTATGTGTGCTGATGCATTGTTCCATGTTGAAAAACTCCTTGACATTGTTTCACAAACTGACAATCCAGAGCTACCAGGCTTTTATCAACACCTAAGGACGATGAAAGATATTTGTCTCAAGGACATGACACAAAGAAGGAAACAAACGAAAATGAGTCAATATTTTTCACGAACTAGCAGAAAATCAACCAGCACAGCCGTACCCAGCACCAGCACAGCCGTACCCAGCACCAGCACAGCCGTTCCCAGCACCAGCACAGCCGTACCCAGCACCAGCACAGCCGTACCCAGCACCAGCACAGCCGTACCCAGCACCAGCACACAAGCAGCTGAAGCCAACACAGCAGCAGCGAGCACCAGCAAAGCTGACGCAAACATCTAAAAACATCGTGTGAGAAGTGAACAATTAGAATAAGTGTTAAATTTAAGTGTGTACATAGTGTTAAAATTAAAGTTGCAGTAATTCTAGTGTACAATAGTTTTCATGAACTGTATTGTAGTACTCAACATACAGCAAAACTACTTTTAATAATACAGTGCTAATGGCTTAATGCACTGCAGTACCTATTTACTGTAGAGCATTCACAACTTCACAAAATTCAAGATGGACATAACTCCAACAATAAGGTAAATACATGAATTACAGTATTTTTTAGTAGAGTAGTAAAATATAGGTACAGTATGTAATATGATAATGCATTTTTATTGTGTACAAGAAAAAAAGACACTGACGCAAACGCCGCCTGAAGGTCACCTCTTGCAACGAATCCAACGCTCCAACGAACTGGGGGTGGTCCCATATAGTACGTTGAATCGAGGTTGTACTGTATTTCTCCATCCATGCATTTAAAAGCAATTCTGAGGTTAGAAAGTGTAGCATAGGCTCCTCGCACAATGTTCTTAATGTGGTCCTCAGGTGACAGTTTTCTATCTAAAACCACCCCTAGATCCTTTTCTTTATCAGAATTCTTTAAAGATTTCTCACATAATTTATAGGTTGTGTGGGGTCTATGTTCTCCAATTCCACATTCCATAATATGGCATTTATTCACATTAAATTCCATTTGCCAAGTGTTGCTCCAAATACTTATTTTGTCCAGGTCTTCTTGAAGGCATGACAATCATCTAGGTTTCTTATCTTCCCTATTATCTTAGCATCATCAGCAAACATGTTCATGTAATTCTGTATTCCCACTGGTAGATCATTTATGTAGACAATGAACATTACCGGTGCAAGAACTGAACCCTGAGGTACTCCACTCGTGACATCCTCCAATCTGATACCTTGCCTCTGATTATGGCCCTCATTTTTCTGTCAGTTAGGAAATTTTTCATCCATGTTAGTAGCTTACCTGTCACTCCTCCAATATGTTCCAGTTTCCAGAACAACCTCTTATGGGGAACTCTGTCGAAAGCCTTTTTTAGGTCCAGATAGATGCAGTCAACCCAACCATCTCTTTCTTGTAAAATCTCTGTGGCTCGATCATAAAAACTGAGCAAGTTCGTTTCACAGGATCTTCGAGATCGAAAACCATACTGTCCGTCTGATATTATATCGTTTTCCTCCAGGTGTTCTACCCATTTAGTTTTAATTATTTTTCCAATATTTTGACTATTACACTTGTCAATGATACAGGTCTATAATTAAGGGGGTCTTCCCTGTTTCCTCTTTTGTAGATTGGAACTATGTTAGCCTTTTTCCACACATCAGCTACAGCTCCTGTACACAGGGATGCCTGAATAATCAGTTGAAGTGGAATGCTGAGCTCAGGTGCACATTCTCTCAGAACCCATGGTGAAACTCCATCTGGACCAACTGCTTTGTTCTTACCTAGCTCCTTTAGCATTTTTTCCACTTCGTCTCTAGACACCTCTATGTGCTCTATGTTGTTCTCTGGAATTCTTATTGTGTCTGGTTCCCTAAAGATTTCATTTTGTACAACACACTTTGGAACTTTTCGTTTAGTGTTTCACACATTTCCTTTTCATCTTCCGTGAATCTATTTCCCATTTCAACCTCTGAATATTATCCTTTACCTGCAATTTGTTGTTTATGAATTTATAGAATAGACCTGGTTCTGTTTTACATTTGTCTGCAATCCCTTTTTCAAATTTCTTTCTGCCCCTCTCCTCACTGCTGTGTAGTTGTTTCTCGCATCTTTGTATCGCTGGTATGTTTGGGGGTTTGGCCTCTTCCTGTATTGATTCCATTTTTGTGTCTTTTGGTCTCTAGCCCTCTCGCAATTTCTATTGAACCAATCCTGTTTTCTAGTTCTGCATCTCTGTTTTGGTATAAGTTTTTTGTGCCTTTATCATATATTTCATAAAACTTACATACATCTCATTCACTTCCTTGCCTAGCATCAAGTCTGTCCAATTATACTCTCTAAAAAATTTCTAAGGTCGCCATAATGTCTCTCCTGAAGTCTGGTTCTTCACTGCTTCAACCTCTTTATTTCTTCCACTATTGTGAGGAGATGTAGAATCTCCTCAGCGAGCTTTCCTAAGTTTCTAGAATATGCTAGTCCTCTAGGGACTCTAGAAACTGAAGCTTTCAAATTTACATATACTTGTTGGTGCATAGAAAGTGTGGGAGTGATGTCTCTAAGATCCTCCCACAGCCGACTTGAATGGCTCATTGCAGTGTCACGTGCACTGATCTTGTGCACAAGGCCTATTTCCCCTTAATCCTGGATAGTTTCCTGGCATGTTATGCTATGAATCATCTCCAGAATGCCCACTTAACCAGGTAACACTTTTATGATACGTAGGCTGCCGTATGTACTAGGCGGAAGTAATACAGGGAGCTTAAGCATACTGGCCACCAAGGAGTCAGTGAGTACATGGCTGGTGCGCTGAGTACAGAGGGGAAGGCGCAAGCTCAGCGTTGACACTCTGGGGTCAAACCCGGCGCATGTTGAATTGAACACTATGAACGTTTCATGGCGTCACTCCTGCTACTGCTCATCGCAACGAGCAAATATGATTGGTTCACGCGTTCAGTTTGCTCGCAATGCTATTGGTCAAACTTTGTAACTTCTTTTTGTGTTTTTGTGCAACGAGATGCCCGGCACCCTTGCAAACTCATTCACGGGAGAGAGACCAACCAGAGGACGTGTTCTGTTCACCGGCCAATAGACTGATCACGTCTATCCCTCACCGTCAAGTTAACTCACCGTCTTTGGATATACCACCACCCTCGCCAGAATCACGAGTGGGAATATATTGTTTTGGAAGCCTAAATGACAAATCTCCAGAGCGAAACAGACTGGTATCAGTAACGCCTGGTGACAAGATCTCAGTGAGTGACCTATAGTGAACTAAGCAGTGCCGCGCTGCCCCAAGTAATCTGTGTGTGACATTACCACAGTGTACAGTTAGTGCATTGTACCGCCACATCATCCGAGCGTGTACCTCAAGTACCCTCGAGCGGGCGCCCGCGCTCCGCTCCCTAGCTCCTACGTGAAGTCACCACCTCACGCATCCGTCTGGCCAGTGTTTGCGCTTGTGTTCGTCTGTTAAGCATACAGCACTCTTTACTCACAAATCATCTCAAGATAATGCGAGTACCCTCTCGTGTCTACGAGCGAAACCAGCTGTCAGCCACCTACGAGTGCTTGTATAAAAGGTCATGAGTGACGTAAGGAAAGTTATACCTTATTCTGTAAGTACAAGATTCTTGTCATGTTTTATTGGTCTGTGTCTGATCTGAGGGATCAATCCCCATGTTCTCACCTTCTTTATACCTGTCGTGAGGTTATAGGTGAATCGACGGTGTATGCTTGTATCTGTGTGTGGTTTAGCACAGCATTCACTCGTCTGTGGATGTGAGCTTCACATACACCACAAACTTAGTTATTGTTGGTGATTATTATTTTGTGTTTATTGCATATACATGCATTACCGAGTTATCCGGTTGGAACTCTTGGGGAGTCACCTTTGCATACCGTCAGTATGGTTGCCGCTGTTTAAGTAGATTGGCTGTCAACCCTGGGTTGTTAAGTTAGGTGTTTCTCCCACGAGTGTATACAGTCGAGTTGCCAGACGGCAGAGTCTCGCTAAATACAACCATAGCTTGCTTGACGCCATATCGAAAGTAAATCAGCACCCTGTGTATTAGTGGTCTAAGTTAGTAAACAAACTACTGCTAAGCTTTATGCGGTGGATTTCCGTTAACCACTTCTGAATACTTGCCAAATCTTACTCAGCCTTCAGCTCTAAGTGTCTTCAACACCGAGTTGCCTGTTAGTCACTAAACTTAAATTTTGATGAGGACCCTAGGGTCCCTTAAAGTGTTACATCATGAGGAGATTCCACACGACCAACGTGGAGCAGGACCAGGTGAGGCTAGTCTCCGACAAGAGACCCACAAGGACCCTAACTCGACTTGCTCCCAGGCCCTGTACGTGTTGCTCTCGTATGTGTCTATTCTGCTAATTCCGACGAGCTCGTGAAGCGTCTTGCCTCATGTACATTGGCGACGGTACCGCATTGCAGTCTGAAAAAAAAGAAAACCCCCACAGAAAGCCTTATGTTAAATGCTGTCAAGGTTAAACTAATTTGAGGTCTGTGATTGCTCTGTTAGAGGAATTACAGAAATTTTTCCTGTTCTGTGAAACAGGAGAGATTTGTAAGTGAGGTGTGAGGTGTGCTATGCCGCAGTAAACCGTTACAAGTGGGGTGGGGTACAGCTGCCCCCCCCCTACCAAGGGAGAGGTTGAGTAACGGTTTTAGTCCTGCCCCCCCTTGTACGTCACGCCACGCCACCAGGCGAGGGGCGCCTGTGATTGGTTTAGTGCACTCCTACCCGTAGGCCGAGGTTTTGGCAGCCAAAGACTGTATTGGAAGCGGCACCAAGGATCAGTGCCGGCTTCCTCCTGATTGGCAGACAATGGTAGGGGGGGGGGGAGATATGGGGATATGCAGATCTCTCTACCCGCCAAGAGTTCAGTTTGAATCTGGGCATGCAAGGGGTAAGCAGTGTCTAGGTGGAGGTGGCGGGCCTGCCACCTCACACCACCGTTATCGCTCCGTCGTTCGATTACTCATTTGCATGCACCCAGCCACCCTGGTGTGTCGAGCCCAAATTTCCGCGTGAAACTGGGACTGTAAAGTACAGGACAGTGAAATAGCCTCAGACACGTGATCCACCCTTGGGGCAGCTGATCAAGCCCCAGTGGGGTAGCAGGTGGCTCATTCATCCTGTATGTTCATGGACATTGGGTGGAATAATGGGCAGGGCCTCCTAGTGAATTTGGTGATTT
>WNGS01078396.1:0-10626 GCA_020271785.1 Procambarus virginalis | reverse complement strand
GATATGTCTTATTTCTTTCTCTCCCTTTCTATTTTAGATATGAATTAAAAAATTATTAAACCCTAATTTCCCTAAACGTTTTAATGTAGGTAATTAAAAGATTACAGAAATGTTTTTGAAACATTATTTATTTACGTCTAAGGTCGTAAATAAAAGTTCTCAAAAAACATTTTCTAAACGTAATTATAAACGTGCTGAAAACAATGAAATGTCGTTTTTAGAACGTTTTAAAAACGTGAAAATGTTTGCTGGGTATAGCTGGAGGTGTGTTGATGGCCCTAGCTGGAGGTGTGTTGATGGCCCTAGCTGGAGGTGTGTTGATGGCCCTAGCTGGAGGCGTGTTGATGGCCCTAGCTGGAGGCGTGTTGATGGCCCTAGCTGGAGGTGTGTTGATGGCCCTAGCTGGAGGTGTGTTGATGGCCCTGGAGGCGTGTTGATGGCCCTAGCTGGAGGTGTGTTGATGGCCCTAGCTGGAGGCGTGTTGATGGCCCTAGCTGGAGGTGTGTTGATGGCCCTAGCTGAGGTGTGTTGATGGCCCTAGCTGGAGGTGTGTTGATGGCCCTAGCTGGAGGCGTGTTGATGCCCTAGTTGGAGGTGTGTTGGTGGCCCTAGCTGGAGGTGTGTTGATGGCCCTAGCTGGAAGTGTGTTGATGGCCCTAGCTGGAGGTGTGTTGATGGCCCTAGCTGGAGGTGTGTTGATGGCCCTAGCTGGAGGCGTGTTGATAGCCCTAGCTGGAGGCGTGTTGATGGCCCTAGCTGGAGGTGTGTTGATGGCCCTAGCTGGAGTGTGTTGATGGCCCTAGCTGGAGGTGTGTTGATGGCCCTGGAGGCGTGTTGATGGCCCTAGCTGGAGGTGTGTTGATGGCCCTAGCTGGAGGCGTGTTGATGGCCCTAGCTGGAGGTGTGTTGATGGCCCTAGCTGGAGGTGTGTTGATGGCCCTAGCTGGAGGTGTGTTGATGGCCCTAGCTGGAGGTGTTGATGGCCCTAGCTGGAGGTGTGTTGATGGCCCTAGCTGGAGGTGTGTTGATGGCCCTAGCTGGAGGTGTGTTGATGGCCCTAGCTGGAGGTGTGTTGATGGCCCTAGCTGGAGGTGTGTTGATGGCCCTAGCTGGAGGTGTGTTGATGGCCCTAGCTGGAGGTGTGTTGATGGCCCTAGCTGGAGGTGTGTTGATGGCCCTAGCTGGAGGTGTGTTGATGGCCCTAGCTGGAGGTGTGTTGATGGCCCTAGCTGGAGGTGTGTTGATGGCCCTAGCTGGAGGTGTGTTGATGGCCCTAGCTGGAGGTGTGTTGATGGCCCTAGCTGGAGGCTGTTGATGGCCCTAGCTGGAGGTGTGTTGATGGCCCTAGCTGGAGGTGTGTTGATGGCCCTAGCTGGAGGTGTGTTGATGGCCCTGGAGGGTGTTGATGGCCCTAGCTGGAGGTGTGTTGATGGCCCTAGCTGGAGGTGTGTTGATGGCCCTAGCTGGAGGGGTGTTGATGGCCCTAGCTGGAGGTGTGTTGATGGCCCTAGCTGGAGGTGTGTTGATGGCCCTAGCTGGAGGTGTGTTGATGGCCCTAGCTGGAGGTGTGTTGATGGCCCTGGAGCGTGTGTTGATGGCCCTAGCTGGAGGTGTGTTGATGGCCCTAGCTGGAGGTGTGTTGATGGCCCTAGCTGGAGGTGTGTTGATGGCCCTAGCTGGAGGTGTGTTGATGGCCCTAGCTGGAGGTGTGTTGATGGCCTAGCTGGAGGTGTGTTGATGGCCCTGGAGGCGTGTTGATGGCCCTAGCTGGAGGTGTGTTGATGCCCTAGCTGGAGGTGTGTTGATGGCCCTAGCTGGAGGTGTGTTGATGGCCCTAGCTGGAGGCTGTTGATGGCCCTAGCTGGAGGCTGTTGATGGCCCTAGCTGGAGGTGTGTTGATGGCCCTAGCTGGAGGCTGTTGATGGCCCTAGCTGGAGGCTGTTGATGGCCCTAGCTGGAGGCTGTTGATGGCCCTAGCTGGAGGCTGTTGATGGCCCTAGCTGGAGGCTGTTGATGGCCCTAGCTGGAGGCTGTTGATGGCTCTAGCTGGAGGCTGTTGATGGCTCTAGCTGGAGTCTGTTGATGGCCTTAGCTGGAGGCTGTTGGATGCCCTAGCTGGAGGCTATTGATGGCTATCATTTATATATATATATATATATATATATATATATATATATATATATATATATATATATATATATATATATATAACCATTTATATATATAATGAGTAACAGAGGTCCCAGGACATAGGACCCAGGATATTATTTTACATGTGTAGTATGTATATTTATGTAGTATATTTGGCATATTTAATGGCATTTAGTTAATGCCACTTAGTGGCATGTCTCTGCACCCTTTCCAGTTTGTTGAAATGCTTCTTAAGATATGGGCACCATACAACTGCTGCATACTCCAACTTTTTTCCAACAAAAATTGTAAGTAGGTAAATACTTGCAAAATTTATAAAAAAAATGAAAAGTTACATGGCAAGAAAAAAAAGATGAGAGAAAATTGTAGGTACAGTATATTAAAGCACTTAGGTAGGTAAGATTGATTACAATGACAGCTTGAATGGTAGTTGACAAAAATTGGTAGGCACAATACAGCATATGGCTAGCACATACAAGAAGACAGCAATGAAGAAATCCTGTTTCCTAGTTCTGCATCTGTTTTGGTATAACACCTTCTTTTTTATTAGGCCTGCAATTATGAATGGCTTTATAACCAGCTAAGTTGTAGAGTTGGGTATAGTCTTTACTTAGCCAAGTTTCTGTTAAAATGAGGGTCCGTCTAATTACCACAAGCTACACAAGCTTCACAAAGCTTCCTGGCAATACGTTAGTAATGAATAAATATGATAGGTTAGGTTGACCTAACCCAACCCAACCCAACCTAACCTAACCTAACTGACACTTGGATCGTCGACTTGATTTGGCGTCACCAGCTCTTTATTTTCGTCTAATTTCGTTATAAAAAGATACTTTTTCAGATTAAAATTGTTTTTTCGTGTTGTACATTCAGCACCAACATTATAATGAGTAAAATATATCATATTTATTCATTACTAATGCATTGCCAGGAAGCTTTGTGAAGCTTTGTGTAGCTTGTGGTAGCTTGTGTTAATTAGACGGAACGTTAAAATGATACTTTTATTATGTGCGATGTTAGTGCAACTGGTCTATAATTCTTTGCCAATGCTTTGCTCCCTTGTGTAGAGGGGCTATGTCTGCTACTTTAAGTGCATCTGGTATCTCCCCCGTGTCCAAGCTCTTGTCCAAGCTCTTCCTCCACACTATACTGAGTGCCTGTGGTACTGGCACTTTGCATTTCTTTATAAATATTGAATTCCATGAATCTGGACCCGGGGCCGAGTGCATGGGCATGTTTTCAATTTCTCTTTCAAAGTCTAGTATGCTCGTGTTGATATCGGTTATATTTACAGGTGTTTGAATATCCTGCATAAAGAAATTCTCTGGATCTTCCACTTTCATGCTGTTTATTGGAGTGCTAAACATGTCCTCATGCTGCTTTTTTTAGGATTGAGTGGTTGAGTGAAAATTTGTCACAGAATCTAAGTTTTATTTATTTATTTATTTATTTATTTATACATATACAAGAAGGTACATTGTGAATGTGGGGATACATAACATGGTAATTACAATCTTGTAAAGCCACTAGCATGCGCAGCGTTTCGGGCAGGTCCTTAATCTAAAAAAAAAAATTTAAGTAGGTAAATACTTGCAAAATTTATAAAAAAAATGAAAAGTTACATGGCAAGAAAAAAAAAGATGAGAGAAAATTGTAGGTACAGTATATTAAAGCACTTAGGTAGGTAAGATTGATTACAATGACAGCTTGAATGGTAGTTGACAAAAATTGGTAGGCACAATACAGCATATGGCTAGCACATACAAGAAGACAGCAATGAACACAATGATAAGGTTGTTTGGGTTAAATACATAAAAATTAGGAGATTGGGTAACACTAGGTACAGAGCAAATTAAAGCTCAGTGTAGTAAACTAAGAAGATGAAATTAGGTACTCTTTGGTTTTGCTTTTAAATAAGGCAAAAGTTTTACAGTTTTTCAATTCACTAGGGAGTGAGTTCCATAGACTAGGTCCCTTAATTTGCATAGAGTGTTTACACAGATTAAGTTTGACCCTGGGGATATCAAAGAGATATTTATTTCTGGTATGGTGATAATGGGTCCTATTACATCTGTCCAGGGAGAGTTTCAGAGCATGGTTTGCATTTAAGAACAGGGTTTTATAAATGTAGCTGACACAAGAGAATGTGTGGAGGGAGTTAATATTTAGCAAGTTTAGGGATTTAAACAAGGGAGCCGAGTGTAAAAATCCCATTAGTCTGTATTTCATGAAAATTATTAATTTTTTGAGAGCACGTTAAAGAGATAAAACTGTATTAAGCCTTTTAGTCCATACATGGCAGCTACTGTTTATACCAACCAAAAATCATTTACAAATGTGGCTAATCTATGATTGACATAATCAAGTAATTTAATCCATAAATCTATTACCAACTTTATGCTTATTTCTCTTTTTGGGGAGAACAACCCTTAATAAGATTTTTCAATTTTGTAGATGACATCTGAAAAGCGGTACGCTGTGGTAGGCTTCAATGATCATAGTGTGGGTATCATCTCCACAACCTGGATTAAAAAATCTGATGATGTAAGCATTACTTTGAAACTAAAAAATTGCATATATTGTGTTGGTTTAAAAATATTCCAAATTAGTGCTAAAAGTAGCATGTAACAGTTTAATTTGACTTTTCAGAAAACCATATTGTGCTGGTGGCCTCGGAGCAGGCACACAGTTAGTGCCCAAAAGCATGAAAAGCCGGACACAACAATCTGGCGAGTGCATGTCATATCAACAATCCTATCAACAACCGGTAGGTATTAAATTTATAATTATTAAGATTTAAGATACAAGACACCTATTCATTCATTCACCATAACTTTAACACTGCAGACATAAAAACAGCATTATAATTATATTTTAATCACAGGATGGGTTTCCTCATAGCTACTTAAGACTTGTGTGCCCCAGTTATAAGTTCCAAATCATGTACGTAGTATTAATAAACATCTCTTTAGGAAGCTGACTTAAGTTATTTCTTAGTGTTCACTACTCCACTAGGTAACGATAAATATATATCTCACTGATATATTACTAATTATATTCAATTATTACAGATGATTTCGACGTTGCAAAACGAAGATGCTTAGCTGCGGAAGACACTTCTAATGTGGAAACTGAAGACAATATGGGCTATCCTCAACAACGAAAAAGGAAACCATGCTACAAATATGAAGCAGAGAATTCCGAGAATAACAAACGTAAGCATTGATAACCTACTACAGTAATTTAAAAAAAAATTACAACTTGAAAAATGCCGTTCAGTACATTAAACAATTTAAATACTCTTTAGCAGCTTTACTCTTATCTAGCCAAACACAATATACTTAGCTCATGTCAATATGGCTTCAGACCCAAAAAAAGCACTAATGATGCACTTATTAGTGTGATTAACTTGATTCATTCAGCTCTTGATAAAAATGAGTTCCCTGTTGGGTTATTTGTGGACCTGCGTAAGGCTTTTGACACTGTCAACCACCAAAACCTTCTTCTTAAATTACATCATTATGGAGTCAGAGGACACTCCCTGCAATACCTCAAATCCTACCTTACTGACAGGCTCCAGTATGTTTCTGTGAATAATTCAATTTCTCCCACCCTACCCATCAACATTGGTGTTCCTCAGGGCAGCATACTTGGCCCTCTCCTCTTTCTCATCTACATTAATGACCTTCATAATGCCTCCCAACACCTCAAACCAATTCTATTTGCTGACGACACAACCTTCATTTACTCCAGTCCTGACCCCCTTGCTCTAAATGCCACAGTGAATACTGAGCTAGAGAAAGTCCATCTTTGGCTAACTGCTAACAAACTCACCCTTAACATTGACAAAACTTTTTATATTCTGTTTGGCAATAAATCCTCTAATCATATAAATCTCAAAATAAACAATACCCCTTCCCCCCTTCTTAACTGTTTTTTTTTCTCAACTCATTTTATTCCTTATGCTCAATTAGTCTTAAGCCTTAGTCATTTAAGTTTTTCATGCCCGAAACGCTTTGCGTAATAGTGACTTTAGGCATTGTATGTACTAGCCCTATCTATAACTCCATCACTCTGTACAATCTCTTGTATGTATGTACCTTATCTAAATAAACATTTTGATTTTGATTTTGATTTTGATTTTTTAAATAATTTCAGGCAATCATCACTCGTCTCAATCCAAGAAGAAGTGTTCGCCATCTTCATATGAAAATACACCTTCAAAAGAAATAAGTCCTCCGCAAATACCATATTATTCTGGTATATTAAGTGAATGTAAGGATTAGTAGTAAATAACATTAAAAGTTCTAAATTGATATTTAACCATGCTTCCTTTGTTTGGTTATTTATGCTCTTGGTTTAAAAAAACTAAAAACTGCTCTAAACTTAGTTCTCTTGCTGTTTTTTTTTAATTCCTTCTGGAAGTACTAGAAGCTTTGAGTAATTTTTGTGCTTATCTGGAATTTCTATATAGAAATGTGTTTATTTCTAATTGTTTTATGTTAAGCATATTATTCTTTTATGTGCATTTATTCTGCGCATATGGGGTCTAGTGAGCTTTTCCCACTTTGTCTAGCAGGTGCTTTTCACTTGTCACAGTTCAGGGAAATTTTGGTTTTCCTTTGATCTAGTCACTAGAAACAAGCAGGTTTGTTATTACCTTTATTTCTTTTTGTTTGGCTTTGGGGGCCTTACTTCCCGGGTTCCAGCAGGTGCAGTCACCCTCTTATGTACTTTAATGATTTCTTTCGGATTCTTTTTATTATCTGTAGTTTGGGTTCTTAATTTATTCTTGGTTTTATTGTTTTCGGTTCTAGATAGATTTTGTCTAAATTTTGTTGATTTCGACGATGGGTTTTGTTGTCCTGAAGGCATTTTACATTGGCGGTCCTCTGCATTGGTTGAAGTAGCAGGTCCCAATGGTCCCAGGGTTACTTGCTCTTGGATGTGGCCCGGACAATGTGAAGTCCAGTATTGACTTCTTTCCTCTGCCGAGTGTGGTACCTAGTGACGTGAGGTCCACATGTAGTCTCCTGTTTTTGGAGCTGGTGTTCCTGCGACCCCCCCTCGTTTGTAGGCATCCTTCCTTTATGTTTATAAATATAAATATATATATATGTTTATTCAGGAAAGGTACATACATAGAGTGATTTTACATAAGTGGATCGATTTATAGATAGAGCTAGTACATACAATGCCTAAAGCCACTATTACGCAATGCGTTTCGGGCAAGAAAACATTAATATCTAAAACTTAATGCTAATTGAACAAAAAGAATAAAATGTTTTGAGAACAGATACAAATAAAGGTACAAAAAAAGGGGGAACATGACTGAAAAGCAGCACAAATACAATATGTAGACAAACAGCGTTGGAAAAAAAAAAAAAAAAATAAGACATGGGTTGACAATAGATGGGTAAGGTAGGTTACAGGGAGTTTATCAGGTAGTGTTTAGTTTTAATCTTAAACTGGTTGAGAGAGGTACAGTCTTTAACATGGTTGGGAAGGTCATTCCACATTTTGGGTCCCTTGATTTGTAGAGCATTTCTAGTTTGGTTAAGTCGTACTCTTGGAATATCAAAACTGTATTTATTTCTGGTGTGGTGCTCATGGGTTCTGTTACAGCTTTCAATGAAGCTTTTGAGGTCAGGATTGGCATTACAGTTCAGCGTTTTATATATGTATAATACACATGAGAGAATGTGCAGTGACTTAATATCTAACATATTGAGAGATTTGAGTAGGGTACCGAGTGATGTCTGGGGCCAGAGTTGGATATTGTCCTAATAGCAGCTTTGTGTTGAGTAATTAGAGGACGTAAATGATTTTGGGTAGTAGAACCCCAAGCACAAATACCATAGTTGAGATATGGATAGATGAGGGAGTAATAGAGAGTCACCAGGGCAGGGCGGGGTACATAATATCTGATCTTAGAAAGAATGCCAACAGTTTTTGAAACTTTTTTGATATATTTAGAATGTGTCCCTGGAAATTAAGCTTGTGATCAATGAGAACGCCAAGGAATTTGCCATCTAATTTGTTACAAATTTGGGTATTGTTAATCTTGAGATTTATTTGGTTAGAGGATTTATTGCCAAACAGAATATAGAAAGTTTTGTCAATGTTAAGGGTGAGTTTGTTGGCAGTTAGCCAAAGATGGACTTTATTAAGCTCGGTATTTACTGTGGCATTTAGAGCAAGGAGGTCAGGACTGGAGTAAATGAAGGTTGTGTCGTCAGCAAATAGAATTGGTCTAAGGTGTTGGGAGGCATTTGGAAGGTCATTAATGTAGATGAGAAAGAGGAGAGGGCCAAGTATACTGCCCTGAGGAACACCAATGTTGATGGGTAGGGTAGGAGAAATTGAATTGTTCACAGAAACATACTGGAGTCTATCAGTAAGGTAAGATTTGAGGTATTGCAGGGAGAGTCCTCTGACTCCATAATGATGTAATTTAAGAAGAAGGTTTTGGTGGTTCACAGTGTCAAAAGCCTTACGCAGGTCCACAAATAACCCAACAGGGAACTCATTTTTATCAAGAGCTGCATGAATTAAGTTAATCATACTAATAAGTGCATCGTTAGTGCTTTTTTTAGGTCTGAAGCCATATTGGCAAGATCTAAGTATATTGTGCTTGGCTAGATAAGAGTAAAGCTGCTTTTAGATTAGTTTTTCAAAAATTTTTGATAAGTTAGGCAGGATTGAAATAGGTCTGTAGTTGTTAACATCAGTGAGATCACCACATTTGTGGACAGGGGTTACTCTCGCTTTTTTTAGAATATCTGGGAAGGTTTGGAGTTCAAGTGACTTGTTGAAGAGCAATGTAATTGCAGGGGCTAAGGATCTGGAGGCTTGTTTGTAAATTAATGTCGGAATATCCTCAAGGGCACTAGACTTGGTTTTAAGGGAAAGGATTATCTCATTGACATCAGTGGAATTAGTAGGCTTTAGGTACAGAGACTGTGGATAGTTACCTGTAAGGTAGTCCTTAACCTCAGTACTGGAAGAAGGAATATCATTTGCAAGGGATGATCCAATGGAAGAGAAGAACCTATTGAACTCAATAGCTGAATCAGATGCTGAAAGCTGACCATCGTTATTTGACAGAAGTGTTGGTTTGTTATTTAAAATCTTCTTTGATCCCAAGATTTGTGAAATTGTGCTCCAAGTTTTTTTAATGTTGCTCTTTATTTGGGTAAATTTATCTTCGTAGTATTTAGTTTTGGCTCGTCTAATTATCTTAGATAGCAGTAAAGAGTAATTCTTTGAGAATTCTTTAGAGACGGTTCCTAGCCTATACTTCTTCTCAAGGTCATGTTTTTTATTAATGGATTTAAGTATTCCCTTTGTAAGCCAGGGATTGTTAAGCCTTTTGGTAGTGACTTGTTTTGTATGCATAGGACAGGGTGTTATAAAGGCTTAGAGTTTTTTGAAGAAAAGATTGTACTGCTAGGTTGATGTCCCTATGTTACCCAACTCTGACTCCCAGTTGACATTATCAGCAGCAGTTATAAAATTGCCTATAGCAGATTCATTGTGCAGCCTAAAACTTATCTCCCTTGACTCTAGAGGTGGTTTGTTAATGTTAGTTAAGAGAAATGTGGGGTAATGGTCTGTAGTACTGTCGGTGATTATACCTGAAGTAAGCGGAGAGGTTATGTTGGTCCAGATGTGATCTAGAGTCGTGGCAGTACTATCAGTGATTCTGGTAGGTCTAGTGATTAAGGGTATGAGGAAGCAGGAATTCATACAGTTGAGGAAGCTAACAGTAGTAGGGTGCTCAGGCTCGCAGAGGTCAATATTAAAGTCCCCTGCGATAATTAGATGGTTTTTGTTAAGTCTGTTATCGAGTATTAGATTTCTAAGGTTTGAATTGAATTCGGACACATCAGTGTTAGGAATCCTATAGACTGCTCCCACAGACAGGATAGACTCGGTACCCTTTACTCTGAAACTGGCGAAGATATACTCCCCACAGCAGTCTCTAGTTCTAATTACTTTTAAGCATGTTAGTTCATGTGGTAGTAAAGAGCGAGCAGTACCACCCCCTCCACCTCTGAGTTTGACGACAGTTGTGAATTGCCAAGTAGTTAGGCATGTTAAAGAGTTGAGTAGTATCCTCTTTCACCATGTTTCAGTAAGTACAATAAAAGTGAATTTGTTGTCAATAGTTTCAATTAAGGCACTAACATCATCGAAGTGTTTACCTAGGGATCTAACATAAGTTGATTACAGAGATATTGTGGTTATGTGATAATACATTGTTTACATCATTTGCTGTAAAATATCTGCAGTTCAGATCATTAAAGTGATGATTGTCATAGATAGTGGATAAGAGGTTTAGTTCAGGGTCTAACCTTGCCTGCATAATAAGGATGGTTGCAGGAAATACAAGGCAGGAATGGCAAATTACAAAAGAATTAAGACATAAAAGGGGAAATATATATAAAACAAGTCTATAACACACAAACAAAA
>WNGS01078390.1:0-14616 GCA_020271785.1 Procambarus virginalis | reverse complement strand
CTTTATCCCTCTGTTAAGTCTGACCTTATACAATCAGCTGCTAAGCAAAAAACCAACCTCTATATAAATGAGTGTCTTACAAAGCAGCGTGGATCCCTCCTCTTCAGGCTGCGTCAATTTCGCAAACGGAACCCTGGTCTTATCAAGCAGTGTTACACTAGGATGGAACGATCATTGCTAAGAAGGAAAGTGCAGGGAAAAGATATGAAATAAAGTGTGACCAACAACTACTGGCCTTCTTTAGTGATTGTGGTATATCGGAAAACCTGAACCCGACCAATGCCAGTACTTAAAATAACTCATTCAGTGCCTGAGCCTAACCTAACTTAATCTAACTTTGTCCAAGGTGCTGTCTCTGCATTACCATTTACCAAATGTTCTCTCATTCATATGATCTTCTAAATAATCCGTCAAGTCTCCATGCACTTATCCAAGCATCTACCTCATTATCATTGTAAAATTTTGCTCTTAAATCTAATCTTACCCTATTTTTAAAATTTAAATTTAATTGTATTGATTTATGTCCTCTATTGTAAAGTAATTATTGATCTCACTTTGTTCTCTTAATTAAGTTCATACTAATTCTATATTAATAACTAAGCTAATTAAAACTTATTATCTTTAAGATTATTTTACTTTACATTTATCATTTGACAAATTTTTTTTTATATAATCATCTTGACTGTCTCTACCGATTTTTTGTTCTCTCCACCAAACTTGTGTTTCCTCCAAGGCTATCTAGTGTCCTTCTCCTACTTCTATTTGTTTATTTTCTTTTGTTTATTTGCATTTATTGTTGTGTTTTGCTATAATTATTCTTTAATTTTAGTAGACTTAGTACTTTGTAAGCTTTTATTGTATTGTTATATTATTGTATTGTTGTGTTTTGCTATAATTAACTTTTCTATTGAAAAGTAATTATTGATCACATTTTGTTCTCTTAAATAAGTTCATACTATTTCTGGTTAATAACCAGCCTTTTTATGCAGACAAGTATAGACCCAGAACTAAACCTCTTATCCACTATCTATGACAATCATCACTTTAATGATCTGAACTGCAGATATTTTACAGCAAATGATGTAAACAATGTATTATCACATAATCACAATATCTCTGTAATCAACTTAAATGTTAGATCCCTAGGTAAACACTTCGATGATGTTAGTGCCTTAATTGAAACTATTGACAACAAATTCACTTTTATTGTACTTACTGAAACATGGTTGAAAGAGGATACTACTCAACTCTTTAACATGCCTAACTACTTGGCAATTCACAACTGTCGTCAAACTCAGAGAGGTGGTGGTACTGCTCTTTACTACCATCATGAACTAACATGCTTAAAAGTAATTAGAACTAGAGACTGCTGTGGGGAGTATATCTTCGCCAGTTTCAGAGTAAAGGGTACCGAGTCTATCCTGTCTGTGGGAGCAGTCTATAGGATTCCTAACACTGATGTGCCCGAATTCAATTCAAACCTTAGAAATCTAATACTCGATAACAGACTTAACAAAACCATCTAATTATCGCAGGGGACTTTAATATTGACCTCTGCGAGCCTGAGCACCCTACTACTGTTAGCTTCCTCAACTGTATGAATTCCTGCTTCCTCATACCCTTAATCACTAGACCTACCAGAATCACTGATAGTACTGCCACGACTCTAGATCACATCTGGACCAACATAACCTCTCCGCTTACTTCAGGTATAATCACCGACAGTACTACAGACCATTACCCCACATTTCTCTTAACTACCATTAACAAACCACCTCTAGAGTCAAGGGAGATAAGTTTTAGGCTGCACAATGAATCTGCTATAGGCAATTTTATAACTGCTGCTGATAATGTCAACTGGGAATCAGAGTTAGGTAACATATGGGACATCAACCTAGCAGTACAATCTTTTCTTCAAAAACTCTAAGCCTTTATAACACCCACTGTCCTATGCTTACAAAACAAGTCACTACCAAAAGGCTTAACAATCCCTGGCTTACAAAGGGAATACTTAAATCCATTAATAAAAAACATGACCTTGAGAAGAAGTATAGGCTAGGAACCGTCTCTAAAGAATTCTCAAAGAATTACTCTTTACTGCTATCTAAGATAATTAGACGAGCCAAAACTAAATACTACGAAGATAAATTTACCCAAATAAAGAGCAACATTAAAAAAACTTGGAGCACAATTTCACAAATCTTGGGATCAAAGAAGATTTTAAATAACAAACCAACACTCCTGTCAAATAACGATGGTCAGCTTTCAGCATCTGATTCTGCTATTGAGTTCAATAGGTTCTTCTCTTCCATTGGGTCATCCCTTGCAAATGATATTCCTTCTTCCAGTACTGAGGTTAAGGACTACCTTACAGGTAACTATCCACAGTCTCTGTACCTAAAGCCTACTAATTCCACTGATGTCAATGAGATAATCCTTTCCCTTAAAACCAAGTCTAGTGCCCTTGAGGAGATTCCGACATTAATTTACAAAAAAGCCTCCAGATCCTTAGCCCCTGCAATTGCTTTGCTCTTCAACAAGTCACTTGAACTCCAAACCTTTCCAGATATTCTAAAAAAAGCGAGAGTAACCCCTGTCCACAAATGTGGTGATCCCACAGATGTTAACAACTACAGACCTATTTCAATCCTGCCTAACTTATCAAAAATTTTTGAAAAACTAATCTACAAGCAGCTCTACTCTTATCTAGCCAAGCACAATATACTTAGCTCTTGCCAATATGGCTTCAGACCTAAAAAAGCACTAACGATGCACTGATTAGTATGATTAACTTAATTCATGCAGCTCTTGATAAAAATGAGTTCCCTGTTGGGTTATTTGTGGACCTGCGTAAGGCTTTTGACACTGTGAACCACCAAAACCTTCTTCTTAAATTACATCATTATGGAGTCAGAGGACTCTCCCTGCAATACCTCAAATCTTACCTTACTGATAGACTCCAGTATGTTTCTGTGAACAATTCAATTTCTCCTACCCTACCCATCAACATTGGTGTTCCTCAGGGCAGTATACTTGGCCCTCTCCTCTTTCTCATCTACATTAATGACCTTCCAAATGCCTCCCAACACCTTAGACCAATTCTATTTGCTGACGACACAACCTTCATTTACTCCAGTCCTGACCCCCTTGCTCTAAATGCCACAGTAAATACCGAGCTTAATAAAGTCCATCTTTGGCTAACTGCCAACAAACTCACCCTTAACATTGACAAAACTTTCTATATTCTGTTTGGCAATAAATCCTCTAACCAAATAAATCTCAAGATTAACAATACCCAAATTTGTAACAAATTAGATGGCAAATTCCTTGGCGTTCTCATTGATCACAAGCTTAATTTCCAGGGACACATTCTAAATATATCAAAAAAAGTTTCAAAAACTGTTGGCATTCTTTCTAAGATCAGATATTATGTACCCCGCCCTGCCCTGGTGACTCTCTATTACTCCCTCATCTATCCATATCTCAACTATGGTATTTGTGCTTGGGGTTCTACTACCCAAAATCATTTACGTCCTCTAATTACTCAACACAAAGCTGCTATTAGGACAATATCCAACTCTGGCCCCAGACATCACTCGGTACCCCTACTCAAATCTCTCAATATGTTAGATATTAAGTCACTGCACATTCTCTCATGTGTATTATACATATATAAAACGCTGAACTGTAATGCCAATCCTGACCTCAAAAGCTTCATTGAAAGCTGTAACAGAACCCATGAGCACCACACCAGAAATAAATACAGTTTTGATATTCCAAGAGTACGACTTAACCAAACTAGAAATGCTCTACAAATCAAGGGACCCAGAATGTGGAATGACCTTCCCAACCATGTTAAAGACTGTACCTCTCTCAACCAGTTTAAGATTAAAACTAAACACTACCTGTTAAACTCCCTGTAACCTACCTTACCCCTCTATTGTCAACCCATGTCTTATTTTTTTTTTCTTATTCAACGCTGTTTGTCTACATATTGTATTTGTGCTGCTTTTCAGTCATGTTCCCCCCTTTTTTTGTACCTTTATTTGTATCTGTTCTCAAAACATTTTATTCTTTTTGTTCAATTAGCATTAAGTTTTAGATATTAATGTTTTCTTGCCCGAAACGCATTGCGTAATAGTGGCTTTAGGCATTGTATGTACTAGCTCTATCTATAAATCGATCAACTTATGTAAAATCTCTCTATGTATGTACCTTTCCTGAATAAACATTTATTATTATTTATTATTATTATTATTATTATACCCAAGTTATCCATGATTATCACTGTTTACTCTTTATTTGTTCAGCTTAAATTTACTTAAGCAATACGTATTTACTTAATAATACTGTTGCAGTGTTAAAGCAGTGTCCATTTCTCGTGGGATACTCAAATAATTTTGCTTTTCACTTTCGAGATTAATTGTTTGAATTCTTCCAAACTATACCACGATTAATACTGTCTTAATATAATCAAACTATACAATGAATAATACGGTCTTAATATAACCAAACTAACATGAATAATACTGTTCAATCTTACATGAATATTACTCTCTTAATCTATTTAACTGACAGCTTTATTACATTGGTTTTATTACGATAGCTTTGGCTATCTGTCCGGTATTTTCACTCACTATGGTCAATTAACTTTACCTTTGCTTTTGTCTACTGGTGTATGTGACGGTTGCTGGTGCGGCAGCTGGGTTTCCCTGCCTGCTTTTTCCTGTTAGTCCTACCGATGCTTACTTTTTCATTTTCCGCAGTGGCGAGAAGCCGGATCACGCAGCAACTGCAACACGGAAGAGGGCTCGGGCGGCGGCGTGCGAGGACAACAGCGCAGTGGTGTGAGGACGCAGCCGGCCTGGGCCAGGACGAAACCCGCCCGTTTCGCCTCCCCCTCCTCGGGGGCCTCCTCGGGGGGCTCTGATGTGGACGGCGACTACATTTCCCAGAGGCCCCTGCCGGCAAAGTGGGGGGTGGCACAGCGACGCAGCCTCCACCCCCTTTCGGCAGACGATTGGACGACGCTTCAGGCGCCTTCGCGCAGGCTCGGATGCCCTCTCATGACACAAGCCTTCTGGGCATGGGGACCACCGAGGCCGACCCTGCCACGGCTGCTACAGCCGCCCCCCCCCCTTCCCCAACCGTCGACCAAGGGCCAGGGGGCATAAGTCGAGGAGACGTGCGAGCTCCTCCAGTCTGTCCTCCTTTCCTTCCCAGTTCGGTAGCATAGTTGCTCTGCCCCTTGGGGTTTTTCCCTCGCGGCCAGCGGGCACTCGCCCTTCGGGGGGGGGGTCCGGCCTGCTGGCCCCTGCGGGGTGGGGGTGCAGCGCCCGTCCCCAATCTGTTCCGCTGTCCGCAGCTACTACTTTGACTTTACTGCCATTCTACTAGTAAGCCCTACCTTAAGTCGGCCTCTGGCCTGGGGTTATTTAGGAAATTCTTTCTCCTTATTCCTTGGCGGCTCGGCCTCTGGCCTGGGGTTATTTTCTTCTCCAAATTCATATCAGGCTTTCCCAGTCAAAATGTAATTTTCTGCCGCCTGTTTATTTCCAGCTAGGGTTTCCATTATGTTATGTTGTTCACTTATGGTGTCCTGACTGTTATACTTAGATTTGTTACATTCGCCTCACTGCTAATTCTAGACAATAGGCCATTAGTTTTCTGCAGAGTTTGTTACTAGGCTACAAGATTACTTTTATTTTACAGCGGGTGTACATTTTAAGTTGTTTCGTGTACTTTGAGTTAGCCACGGCTATGTTGTACATTTGTTAAGACCTACTTAGAAGCCTGTCTTACTCTGCAGAATTATTTATACTGTATTAATAAATTTACGCCCCATACTGTTTGTGTCTTCCTTCCCCTGATCAGAAAATGGCCACTGCCTTTTGAACGAAAGGCGGTGGAATTTCTGATGGGGAAGGAAGACAATTGCGCACCGCGTTCCGCAAGGCGCGGTGCGGACAGTCTGGGTGGCATAAATAGCGCGGAATGGGAGGTTTCTCTCTCACTCCGCTCCCGTCACCGTCCGCGACTCAAGAAGCGCCCACCCTCCTCCCCCTTTCTGCTGGCTGCCAGTTTCCCCGGTTCTGACTACGTCAGTCGTTGTTCCGTACGTCTTTCCTCCCGTTTCACTGGGGATGGGTGGGGGGGTGCAGCGCCCGTCCCCAATCTGTTCCGCTGTCCGCAGCTACTACTTTGACTTTACTGCCATTCTACTAGTAAGCCCTACCTTAAGTCGGCCTCTGGCCTGGGGTTATTTAGGAAATTCTTTCTCCTTATTCCTTGGCGGCTCGGCCTCTGGCCTGGGGTTATTTTCTTCTCCAAATTCATATCAGGCTTTCCCAGTCAAAATGTAATTTTCTGCCGCCTGTTTATTTCCAGCTAGGGTTTCCATTATGTTATGTTGTTCACTTATGGTGTCCTGACTGTTATACTTAGATTTGTTACATTCGCCTCACTGCTAATTCTAGACAATAGGCCATTAGTTTTCTGCAGAGTTTGTTACTAGGCTACAAGATTACTTTTATTTTACAGCGGGTGTACATTTTAAGTTGTTTCGTGTACTTTGAGTTAGCCACGGCTATGTTGTACATTTGTTAAGACCTACTTAGAAGCCTGTCTTACTCTGCAGAATTATTTATACTGTATTAATAAATTTACGCCCCATACTGTTTGTGTCTTCCTTCCCCTGATCAGAAAATAGTGTTTGTGAGTATGTCCCAGCTCTTGTTCACATAGTTTACAGTAGGAATATTCACCATTGGGGCCATTCATTACCAGCAGCCACCTGCGATACATATCGATATCCTAGCCTAATTCTGGCAATTACAATGTCACACTGTCATTGTGACACTAGTGGAAGTTTTGTGCTGTCCGTTCATATAATTCTCGGTTCTAAACATGTTTAGTTATTTTAGTTTATATATTATGCACCCCATACCCATCTTGTGGGCGGTAGTGGAAAAGGTTACAGAGGCACATAAACATGTCATATCTCTTTATACTCTTGCTTTCTGGCTTTTGTGTGTCAGTGACTGCTCTTCTGTCTTCCCTAATTACCTAAAATATTGCGGCTTTGACAGAAGAAATTGGAATGCCCATATCCCACTCAATTTCAGGCTTATCACATTCAGTTTTAGCTGCCTTGTCTGTGTCATCATGCTGGACAACACCTATATGAGAAGGTATCCATATAAATGAGACTTTGAAACTCCTACTGTTTGCAATAATAATGTTGTTTATAATGGATGTTACAACTACAACCTTTTGGAGATCAATGCTAATTTTATCTAGATAATGTAATAAACGAAAGTTTTCTATGTCAACAGAAAGGCAGAAATATAAGCTACACTTTAAATACTTTGTCATAAATATAACTGAAGTGAAAGCGAAGATATATGCCTTTGTATAGCTACTTGATACTGTAGAGTTACTTGATGGCTTGCTCTAAGAGTGTGAAGCCCTTCACACCAGCCAATAAATTGTGTAATTTATTTCCATATATGCTAATTAACCTTAAAATCTATATGTCAGAAGGAAGGAAGATGTAGACGTTAATGTGACAATATTTCAAGAAATATCTCTCTCTCTCTAAAGTTAAATAATACAACCCTATCGCTGGTGTCCGGACACATGAAAGCTACTTAGGTATCAGTGGCCAGCCAGGCGGAGATCACAGGCTGTACAATACTGATAAACTATGTAATTCACAGAGATGCGTTGATAAACATTAATGTTTTATATTTTATTAAAAATACAGATATAAACTTTGTTTCATACGTTAAATGTAACAATATTTCAGTATATATAATATAAGCATAGTATATATATAATTCAGTATATACAATATATAATAAGACAGTGTCAGACCACCTACCTTGAGGTTACCTTGAGGTGCTTCCGGGGCTTAGCGTCCCCGCGGCCCGGTCATCGACCAGGCCTCCTGGTTGCTGGACTGATCAACCAGGCTGTTGGACGCGGCTGCTCGCAGCCTGACCACGGAGGAAGAATTGAAACAGGAATTTCCTTTAGTACTTTCTTATATTAATACATCTTCTGCAGGAACCTTTCCTTCTGAAGATGTATTAATATACGAAAGTACTTAAGGAAATTCCTGTTTCAATTCTTCCTCCGTGGTCTGACACTGTCACATTTTTCATTACGTGTTAATTTTCGTGATTTACACACAAAATATATAATAAGATATTGTATATTTAACAATATAAGTATAAGACCCAAGATATATTTATGATTTAACGATTTCCCATAAAGTTGCAATGATACCCTAGTTGCACACTATCATCATATACAGAAAGAAATTAATTATAAAGCTGACCAAACCACACACTAGAAAGTGGAGGAACGACGCCGTTTCGGTCCGTCCTGGGCCATTCTCAAGTCGATTGTGAACTTAATCGACACAATCGACTTAAGATTGGTCCAGGACGGACTGAAACGTCGTCGTCCCTTCACTTTCTAGTGTGTGTGGTTTGGTCAACATATTTCAGCCACGTTATTGTGACTCCTCGTCTGCTTAACTTATAAAATTTAAGTCATCTTAATACACAAAACAGAAGTAAAGATATATACTGTTATATATTAATTATGACGCATGATCGATGTCTAGTTGAATTATGGTTGAAACAGTCAGATTATATATGTCAGCCACAAGCAAGTAATTATCAAAAGAAGGTGCCAAGCTGAGGATTGTCATCCACAAGTACAGCCACTTTTACCTTTATTATAAACTTTAATATATATTCTATATCATCATAAATTCGGAAACATACAATATATTTCTAATTTTGTTTGATTAAATTATATATTTTGAAAACAGAGATGTGTTCTTGTTTACCTAATATAGAGCATGAATACCACAGACTCATCGTACGAGTTGTAATATATTCTGCAGTTCATACTTATCCTGTGAGTCTCAGTGTATTTTGAACCGCATACTCATACTCATACTGTGAGTCTTAGTTTATTGTGCACCCTATACTCATCCTGAGGCTTAGGTTACTGTCCACCCCTTAGTCATCATGTCTCCCAAGGGGTCCGTCTAATTGCCCGAAGCTAATTACCCCCGAGGATCACAGGCCTCCTCCGGTTGGTTGTTTGGTTTACCAGGCTGTTTGACGCGGCTGTCGTTTACACACATTACATTATATGTGGATATATATATATATATATATATATATATATATATATATATATATATATATATATATATATATATATATATATATATATATATATAAGAAGTAGACAGACATTTAGAATTAAGGATATGTAGGGGTAACAGAACCTTGTGGAGTAGCAAAGTAATGACCTAGGTACCTTATATAAAATATTTTCTTCCATATACTAATTCAGTCTTAGTGTTAGGGAAATTTAAGGTTGGCAGGGATTAGGCATCATTCGCGGCGTATCTCGTAAGTTGGTGCAATTATCAGCTTTCCACAGGGATTGGTGGCTGATAATTCCTGATGGGGGACTGAATGTGTGCTTTGCCATATATAAATGAACTAAACTAAACTGCCAGTGTGTTAATCTTTAATTAACATTTTTTTTCAAAATATTTTTTTTCGGGAATAATACATATTGTTCTTGATGGGGGTGGGTGGGGGTGATTTTTTGTGCGTTAACAGTAATAAAAGGGTGAAATTTTGAGTGCAGAGTAAGGACAAAACACCCATACAAATACGGAAAATCCCCTCCACCCCAGCTGCGCCTGACGATCAAGGCCACTATACGCTGCAATACTCTCAACTTCCCCAGCTGAGAACAATCCTGGACTGACATAAATATTATCAAATTCACAAATGTCATACTAATGTCAGTCAGATGTCACTGGTCAGAAGCAAGAAATTAGATGTAAAAGATATTGTGAGACTTAGTAGCACGAGGCAAGATACTACAGAGATGAAATTAGATATTTCAATGTTCTACTTTTTATTAAAGTATAGGTTACATTTTAATTGTATTCATTTGGATGCGAGTTGCAGATGTTGGGTCCTTTTATATGAATGGAGTGTTTAAACAAATTTAGTCTGACTCTGGTAATATCACATATATTTATCTCTCACATCATTTATTTAATATATATGTGCATGATTTCAGAAACATGGTAATGATCCCAATGCGTTTTAGTTTGCCAATTAAACGTGGTCAAGCTTTTGATTTTTCAGGGGAGGAAGCTGATGGGACCTTGGGAACTGTAAAGCATGTACTTTCAGAGAGCTATATGATGCAGTTGCTAGGGTTTATAGAGAAGGTACTGCACACTGTGGTTACAAAAAGGCAGCAACAATTTTGAAAAGGGAATTTTATGGTATTCCTAGGCAATTTGTGCAAGAAATTTGTAAATCTTGCCCAACTTGTGAAAAGACACAGCCCCAGACATGCTGCCCTCCCCCCTTTCTGAAACCGATCGTCGAAACGGAGTTTATGCATCGTATACAAGTAGACCTAGCTGATAGACATGAGAAATTCTCCAGACGGAGACTATAACTATATTTGCCATGTGGTAGATCATTTCAGCAAATATATTGTGTTTCATTTAAAATCTAAAACTGCCAAGGAAGTTGCTTTAATGGTGGAGGAGCGCGTTTTAGCATATTTAGGACTCTTGAGAATTTTCCATTCAGACAATGGCAAAGAGTTTGTAAACCTAATGCTGAAATGTCTTTTTGATCAGTGGGGGGGGGGGTACATTTTTATTTGACTGGAAGACGCTGTCACTTCCAGTCCAGCTGGTGATGATGTGCTAGAGGTCACTGGTGATGATGTGCTAGAGGTCTGGGATGATGTGCTAGAGGTCACTGTGATGAGTGTAGAGGTCACTGGTGATGATGTGCTAGAGGTCACTGGTGATGATGTGCTAGAGGTCACTGGTGATGATGTGCTAGAGGTCACTGGTGATGATGTGCTAGAGGTCACTGGTGATGATGTGCTAGAGGTCACTGGTGATGATGTGCTAGAGGTCACTGGTGATGATGTGCTAGAGGCAGGTGGTGATGAATAAACTGCACCAATCACTGCCACTCCTCACACCAATGCAATAATACAGAGATTGATAGCAGTGCTTCACATTCGACAATGTTAAATTATTTAACAGATGACGAGATCATAAACATTGGAATAAATGAACAGCTCTCTGACCTTCATATAAAGGCTGCATGTGACCTCATCAAACAAAATATGCCAAGCGTAGAAGGCCTTCATGACCCAGTGTTGCAGCGGGACCTTTCCTGGCCAGCTGTATTAGGTGAATTTATTCAAATAATTCAAGTTGATGGTTGTCACTGGGTCACCGTTTCCAACACTGGAGAAACTGGAAATATTAACATATACGACACCAGGCATAAATTACCATCCAAATCTACTGATGTTTTCTTGTGTGCGCTTGCTAATTGCCAGGATGGGACTCAAGTATGAGTGGGGTGTATGCTGTGGCGTTTGCTGCATCACTTGCAAATGGTGAAGATCCGGTGAACCTTGTATATGATGTGCAGAATATGAGACAACATCTACAAGAGAACTTCAAAGGAAAGTATCTCACCTCATTCCCTGCAGCTCTGACACTGAGAAGAAAACGAATCATCTGGTCATGCTCGATGGAAGTGTACTGCATTTGCAGAAAGCCAAATGATTTGAAGCTGATGGTATGCTGTGACCGTTGCAAAATTTGGCACCATGAATCATGTGTAGGTGTTACAGAATGTAATGAAGATTCGTGGATTTGTTTGTTGTGCGCTAGCAAGTTGTGAATTATAATTTAAATATTAATTAATACAATATTATTATTATTATTATTATTATTATTATTATTATTATTATTATTATTATTATTATTATAACTTACCAAATGCTTTGCTGAATCAAATAATGTCATTACTTTCAATGTGTTACAATAGCATAATTAAGTGCTGCAAGTGTCAGGTCTTTTATATAGTCGGTATTTGTTATATTCTGTACTCTGTAATACTGGGTATACATCCGGTGTTCTTACCCTCGACCGCGGCGAGGGTAAGCGGCGGTCGTATGGTCTGAAAGCCACAAATATTTACAATGGGGGGGGGGGGGATAACATTTCCTCTTCAAGCACGCGCACACAAATGAACTGTTACTTAACTGGAAGCACTCGTACAACATAATTTACACGATTTCTCAGGATTATTATACTTCTTACCAGCATATATACAGTATAGTACCTAGGAGGTTCTCTTCAATGATATCTTATATGTGCTGCCAATCTGCTGTATGGTGTCTATTAATCTTGTTTATCTGTATCTATTGCTATCCAGTCTCCCAATCTTTATGTACCCAATCTGAACATCTTTATCATTGTGATCATTGCTGTCTTATATGTGCTGTCAATCTGCTGTATGGTGTCTATTAATCTTGTTTAAATTACCAATCAAGCTGTCAATGTAATCAATCAGAGCTTTAATATACCAATGTGCTTTAATATATTTATTAATTAATCTCTCTCATCTCCTTTTTCTCTTGCTATGTATTTGTTATCATTTATTAATTTTGATAGAAATTACCTACTTAAAATTATCTGTTAGATTAAGGACCTGCCCGAAACGCTGCGCGTACTAGTGGCTTTACAAGATTGTAAATACTGTACTATTTAATGCATTCTCACAAACCCAATGTACCTTCTGTATATATATACAGTATATATATATTATATATATATATATATATATATATATATATATATATATATATATATATTATATATATATATATATATATATATATATATATATATATATATAATAAATAAGTCTAAGATAATTAGAACCCAAGAAAACCACTGTGGAAATGTGCAGGACAAACATATCAATTGTGACACTAGCTCTCCACATATGTCATTTGCTTAATTTAGAAACTGTACTTGTGGTCGGTCTCGAACCCATTGTTGATGTGACGATGTGTTATGAATTTTGTGGCTAGCTCCTCAATATTGTAACTTGCTTAGATAAATAAATTGTGTATTCAGTTCCTGAACCCATTATGTGATAAATTAACTAAACTAAAAATATAGCATGGCGACGAAACCTGAACTGCATAATGTAAATAGGGGACTAACCAGAAAAAGATATAGGTGAAGAATAACACCAGGTGTTTTATTACTAACATTCTTAAGCACAACTGCCAAATACTTCGTCTGGTGATTTGTTTGGCTTCAGTTTAATAACAATAAAACAGAGAATGACTGAGACAATTTTTAAGTTCAAACGCTTTACCCCCAAGAGCTTAATAAAAAATTCAAGTTGTTGAACGATTTTTATTTGAATTGTTCTGCCGGAAAGATATTTAGAGAAGTTTTTTTAGTGATTATGTATGTGCTGTTGAAGCAGCACATCTGGATGGTCTCTCTCGCTATGCGTGGTAGTGACTTTACAAGAATGTAAGAACTCTTGTATATATAAATAAAATAAATAAATATAAAAGTAGCAAATTACGCTAGTTAGTTTTGACTGCTCTCATAAATCAACTCATCATCCTTATAGACGTTGGGCTACAAGTCAATGATTGATTAGTTATTCACATATAAATGTAATATGTGTAAATGACAGCTGCGTCAAACAGCCTGGTGGACCAAACTACAAACCGGAGAAGGCCTGGTCTTCGGGGGTAAATAGCTTGGGTAATTACACGACCCTTTGAGTGACGTGATGAATATGGGGGCACAGTAAACTAAGACTCAAAAACATATATACAATATATATATATATATATATATATATATATATATATATATATATATTATATATATATATATATATACAAAATTTCAAAGTTCAAATATATATACAATATATATATATATATATATATACGTATATGACAAATTTTAAAGTATATTTTTATTTCTGAATTTCTCATGATATATAATATATAAGGCTTATACTAAGTTAAGAGCTGTACTTGTAGATGACGTTCCCCGGTTTGGCACCTTCTTTTGAAAATTACTTGCTTGTGGCTGACATATATCTCTGACTGTGTCAGCCATAATTCACCTAGACATCGATCATGCGTCATGTGATGATAGAGAGCAATTATGGTAATATTGCAACTTCATAGGAATTCCTTAAATCATAAATATCTTGGTTCTTATATTTGAAATATTGTTACATTCAACGTTTGAAAACAAAGTTTATATCTGTATTTTTAATAAAATATAAAACATTAATGTTTATCAACTCATCTCTGTTAGTCAGTTAGCTCATTTATTATGCACCCCATACCCATCTTATGGGCGGTAGTGGAAAGGGTTACAGAGGCACATAATGGGCTGAGGGACTGACGTGCTTATCTCTGAAGCTAGACACAGATATAATGAAAAATCAATGATGGAGTCAGAGTCAGTCTCCTGTGGATTCCTTTCCATATTGGTCTCCGAATGCATGATAGAACTGATGAGTTGGCCAAGACTTTTGCTCGTAAAGAGGAAATTGATTACCAACTTGGACTGCCTTTGAGCAGCCTGAGGGCAGCAATATCCCAGGAACATCAACTAAATTTCGGAGAATTGAGGCAAAGTAAAATTCACACCAGTTACTCCCTCTATCATCATTCTATTATGCAGGAAGT